>WBNM01031242.1:225781-248706 GCA_013399055.1 Ramphastos sulfuratus | reverse complement strand
GACCTGTAGTAGTGGGAGGTGTCCCTGCCTATGGCAGGGGGTTGGAACTAGATGATCTTTGAGGTCACTTCCAACCTTACCATTCTATGATTCTGTGATCTACCTCACAATTTCATGGGATACAATATACTAAGTCTCTACAGACAAGGCTTTACAGAATGCAAGTAATTCTACCTAATTATCTGATACTGTTTAAAGCAGTTTGAAAGATACCACACCCAGAGCACTTTCCAGGGTAGTCGTGTTCATCCAAATCTGAAATAAGTTAAGATATAATGACAAAACTCCTGTCCTATTTAAAAATACCTGAAATATGAGATGTCTTCAAATTAAGAAAAGTATGAAGGACAAAACTTCTCCCAGCCATTCCTTTGTAGCACAGACTTATTTTCATAAAGATTAATGAGCATGACTCCATATTATAAAGTAGGATAAAGAGAGTAAATATAAACTATTAGCCACGACAAAATTTTCCTTTTTACATGTGTGAACTTACAAGAGACATGGGATGTTTCGTGTCTCTGCCATCTGCAAGAAGTTTTATGAGGTTGGGAAACTCTATCTTCCCTAGAGTGTTCCAAAGTACCTACACAATGGCAATCCTGTAAGTATATGGCTACTTTGCAGCTGGGCACACAGATGCATCTGGAGAGCTGTCTTTGGCATTCCAATTAACATGCTTGGTAAGCCCTGTGGAGGACAATATAACAAAAACACATAGTCACACATTCCTTTGGGATCCTTGAGATTTGGAGCTGCTCTTAGCAGGCTGCAAGAGGACACATGAGCCAGTAAGGCTGCAAACAGGCAGCTGGCCCTGCTCTCTCAAGTAAGAGGGGCAGGATATCATATTCTGAACACGCCAAAATCGGGTGTGAGCACCCAGGGTAGAGAAAACTTCCCTTTTCCTCAGAAAAATGCGGAGAAAATTATCAGTGAAAGAAATCTGGGCAAGTCTTGAGCTAGTAATGTCATTAGAAAGATACAGTGGTGTTAAAGAAGTGTGCACTTTGCTGTGAAAAAGCATGATGAAGCTATTGCCCTGGAGGTCTTGGTTCAGAGGAACATGATGCAATGAACTGAAAAGTCTCATTAAATTATCTATCCTGTTTCTTCTTTCTTATATCATGAATACAACTAGTGTCCCACACGAACAATTCCGGCCAGTCAGGAGAACAACTGAAAGAGGCTGAAATATTTCAGTAAGAGTCAAAGCAGTTGAGGAACTTCATTGAGTTCAGTCCCCTGTCATTTGTGGCAGTCATACCATGTAACCCCATAGGTTTATAACTGATCAAGCTCTATTTTACAGCTAATTAGATTTTTAATTTTTTTTTTCCTTAATGCCTCCAAGTAGAAAGCTATTCCAGATCTTTGCTGTAGTAATGTCTAGGAGTCTTCTAATTATCAGCATAATCTTCTTTACGGCCAGGTTATATTAGTTCCTTAACCCAAATAACATTTTTGCCACCATGGGATTTCCTTTTTTAATGTATTTATAAAGATCCGCCCTAGCCCCTTTCAGTTATTAATGGGAACCTAAACAAGCCAAGTCAGTTGCTTTATTATTATTTACACATGCTGTCCTTAAGAAAGGTGACTGGGGGAGGGAATGACATGAATCTGGGGACACAGCCTGCATCAAACTTTTGTGAGTCAAAGGGTTAAAACCTCTGCTCATCACTCAGAGTAAAAGCACCTTCGAGATCCTCCCTTTCTAAACCTGAAAAAAGAGTGAAACATTGATCTCTGGTTGACTGAATTGCATTAAATGCCATAATATTGCCTTTGATATAAATTCAAAATGAACCAGCCACTGTTACTGTCATTATAAACTCATGGGAATGAGCTTTTGTAAACATATTTTACTTTCTATCATTGATTTCTTTTCTCATTCTGCTTTGTTTGATCTTTTGCTTGTAATAATAGAGAGAAGAGATGAGAAACCTGAACTGTTTTATTTTCTATTCAGTATTTGAAGTGTTTTTATGATTTCTAGCACATAAGAGACAATATATTGTTAGTGTGTGCTTTTATAAATGCTTTGAAATCTAACCCCAGTGACATAGTTTAGATGTTATTTAAGCAGAGATCACCTTTGATATCACAAAATACAGTGAATGGAAGCTGAAATTAAATAAAATCAAGTTAGAAGTACAATACAAAATTGCAGTAGCCAGAAGAGGTGAACTTTGGAACAGGTTATTTAGAATAATTGGAATTCCTACAGCAGCAGCTATTTTAAAATCGTGACTGCATGCTTTTCTAAAATGTATTCCTTATCTTAGAGAGGAAATTCAGTCAGTGAAGTGTTTAAGTTGCACAAGGCATTCATAGTAATCCTGACTGTCAATAAAAACAAGTTGTTTAAAATTATTCAACGTGTGAGGGTGGTGAGGCACTGGCACAGGTTGCCCAGGGAGGTTGTGGATGCTCCCTCCCTGGAGGTGTTCAAGACCAGGTTGGACGAGGCCTTGAGTAAGCTGTGCTAGTGGGAGGTGTCCCTGCCTATGGCAGGGGGGTGGAACTAGATGATCCTTGAGGTCTCCTTCCAACCTTACCATTCTATGATTCTATGATTATTCGAGCTGTTCTGGGCCAGAGCTGTAAAACAATGAGGTAACTCCACTGCAGAGAAGTGAATCTGGTAGCTGTCTATCTACTTTAATAAGAAGTTGTAGTGGCAGCAAGAAAAGCTTATATACAAATACAAAACAGTCATAATACCTTTAATGACTGTTTCCTGTTAAAATCAACAATTTCTCTGGAATAATGAGTACAATAGGTAAGATATTCACTGTTATGGATAGCTAGGGGAACTAATGACACTTATAAGGCCAGCACCCCTTTTTGCTTGAAGAAGCAATTCTTGGAATTTAAAATCCTTGTGAAACCTCTCCATAAATGTCAGAGACTCTGGGAGAAGCTGGCTGGCAGCTTTTACTACACAAATTTCAGACAAAATGCCAAGTGTGGCTGGTTTATATTGAGTACAGACATGCCCCAGTACATCAGTACACCCTTTCATGTTCAGTATGAGCAAAGTGCTGCCATATTGTAAAGAAGAAAATATATAGTGATACAAAGCAGATGCTGCCCTTCTGTCACCAAAACAAACATTTGTAGAAATGTTGTTTGGAGGAATTCTCCAGAATAATCTAGATCAAAAAAGCCAGACTACTGCCAATCGTCAGCCTTGACATTGCCTTGCCACATAGAATCATAGAATGGTAAGGTTGGAAGGGACCTCAAGGATCATTTAGTTGCAACCACCTGAAAGATGATTCCACAATGCGACTGGACACTTGTTCCAACTCTGCACTGTTCTACATTTTTCATACATCCTGCCTTCCAGAATTTCCTAACATCCAAACTGAGTTCTCACTCTGTGGACATTGTCCTTTGCTTTATCTTAAATTGGGAGGGCTCGGGTCCATCATCTGTGTAGTGACCTTTCCTTAGCAAGATTGCCCCTTTTGCAAGTTTTTACTTAGTTTACTCATCTCTTACAGTCATGTAATGTTCTGTACCTCTTTATTGCCTCCCATTCATTAATTACATTTCTTGACACCCCTATACTAAAAGTTCTATGAAGATTTTACTATTCTGTAATGGGAAAAGCACCTCATTTGCCCTTACCTTGTGATGCTTCTATTATGTAATTCTCAGTTCTGCTTGACTTACAAAACATTTGAGGGACTGACTTGAAGTTCACAGAAATATTTTGGGAAAGATCACAAGAATGTTGATTTTATTTCAGCTTCAGGTGAATGATTCTAACCTTCTTCAATGTATTGACCATTCCAGAAGTAAAAATGCAATAAGACACCTCACATACACCATGAGGCTCAGCAGCATAAACTGGTGCAAGAGTTGAAATTTCCCTGCTCTGTCCAAGTAGTTGTGAAATAGGCCTTTCCTGTTTCTCAAACAAGTATAGGACAGGCTGAAGGGGCGCAAAACATGAGGAATTTTCTTTTTTGTGTGGAGATGCAGTTTTTGGCAGTGAATATTAACTGGTTTCATGTTTCTTTGCTGCAAAATAAGGAGAGAGGAGCATAAGACAAAATATTTAATCAGTGCTGCCCCATGTACAAGGTATATTCCTTTGAAGTATCAATGCTCTTTTAGAGCATCTGCTCTTCAAAAGGAAAAATGATAACAGATTTGAATAGGAGACCTTAAGCCCTAAGCATAATAGATAAAGAATGTCAATGTCTTTTGATGTAACCAGAAGCCTTTGATGTATTTATAAAATCTTGCAATTCATCTTGTATTTTCAGTCAGTTAACATAGGGATTAAAAAAATATTAGTTATAACTAACACATTTTACAATGTTTTAAACCTGTTTTCCTGAATATTCTCTTTTCTTCCTTCACTGCAGATATGCCTACAACTTTTGGAATCTATATCACAAAGGCAGATGTGCTGATACAGAAATATGTAATGACTGTGATGGTTTGGGAGTTACCTGCTCCCCCCTCCCCACTTTGTAAAATCACCCAGACTAGACTCAGTCAGCTGGAAGTTAAGGACTGAAACTATATTTACAGTAGTTACAGCTTAGCACAATATACAAGCAGATATATACACAATGTACATGAATATTTACAGAAATATACAAGGTAAAGTTAATACAGAAACACAACCCCCCTTCCAGAAATCAGAGACCCCTGGAGAGACTTCCAACTACTCTTCCACCTTCTCCCCACCCCTCTACCTTACCCCAAGGTTTGCCTTACGCACAAAGTGAGTTTGGAGGATTGGCCAGGGGGGTTAGAAGGAAAGTGGTTAGTGAGATTACTCGGCAGAGAGGAGAAGGCAAGAAGCTAGACAGCCTGGGAGCGTTTGTGCCTGAATGTCTTATCTTTGTTTTGTATTCTTTTCTTAAACATCTCAGCAAGCCTATGAGTGGAGCAGACATCACCATTGTTTTCTTTTCACAGCCTATAATATAATTTTCTCCATTAAAATATTCCAATTAGCCTCAAACCAGCACAATGACTCAAATAAAGCTTCTTTAATACAAATGGAAACTAAGAGCAGAGTATGTGTTGGATGAGGGAAACCAGGTTATGCTGCTGGTTTAATTTATAAAATTGACAGTTCCCTTGTTTACCAGAGCAAGAGTCAAACTGTATTTTCAATTCATGACACAATAGTACAATCTACCCTAGTTCCACTGAGATCAGTGCATTTATTTTCTATTTCTCTCTTGGGGAGCAGTATTTGGCTTTCGCTAGAATAGGATTTCATTTGCCACCTTGTAAGATAAATGTGCTAGAGACAGTTAGGAAAAATCTAAACCAAAGTATTTGTTTTGTAGAGCTACCAGTATTATTATAATAATCTTATTCTTTTTCATGGTCTGTCTTCTATGAAGAAAAAAATATCTCCACTGCTCCTGTCCTGCACTCTAAAATCGATGTCTTCCCTGAAGCTCTTCTTTCATAGCTTCAGACTTGTCTTGCACTTCCATTTCATAGAAAAATGGTTGTCCTCAGAAAATATCAAAAGCTCTTCTAGTTTTTTTGGCCACTCATGACTCTATTTTTCACAATAAAATCAGTTGTTTTCAAATAAGCAGAGTGTAATTGGATGTGCCTAGGGAATGTTCACATCTCTTCTGCTATAACAAATGTGCCCCAGGGCTATGGTGTCTATCTACCCTTTCAAACTGCTTAATTTCCCCTGCAGCAGTCAGGCACCTGCTGCTCATTTCACCATGGGGACTCACTGTGAAATGTTCTAATAATATTCATGCATCTGTCCTGCACACTTTCTTATGTGAACATGTCTATTACTTTCCTTCAGTAAGCTTACCTTTGTTTCAATGACCTTTCTTTTATGCATAACTAGGGACTTTGTGCTATGTGAAGCATTATCAAAAGTACCACTTGGTCTTCAGAGTTCTCCACATACCTGAATGGCAGGTGTGATATACCAAATACATGACGAAAAGCCTCCTGGTCTTTAGTTCATATATTGTATACTTTCGGAGAAGGTTTTCCTTGTAAAACCATGTGGCTTGGGGGGGAAATGTCAACAAAGCACACTTTCTGCTTCGAATCTCTTCTGTTGTGCTGTCCTGAAGAATTTCTATTCTTACAGGTCAGTGCAATTGCTCCAGCTGAATTGCTGTCAATCATTACTTCAGTTACTACTTCTGCTCTTTGCTTGATATACTACTTTGTTAGAAATTCCACAGATAAAGTCATGATGGCTCTTTTCCAGTGATATACTGGACAACATGGGAGCAAGATTCAGTTTGAGATTAAGATGTGTGAATTGAGATGTCTATGTTTGAGCTACAAGATTAAATCAGTTTCTAAACTCAGCTTGAAGATAGGTGCCACGTGTCGACTGAAATATGCCAGTACATTCATAAAGAACTACCAGGCATGATATAAGCCATGTAAGATCTTCTAAAGAGGCGGATCCCAAGAGAAGGCACAATAAGATAAAAAATTATCACAGAATCACAGAATTGGTAGGGCTCAAAGGGACCTCAAGGATAACCTAGTTCCACCCAGCCTTTCATGGACAGGGACACTTCCACTAGATCAGGTTGTCCAGAGCCACATCCAGCCTGGTCTTAAAAACATCCAAGGATGTGGCTTCCACCACCTCTCTGGGCAACCTGTTCCAGTGTCTCACCACCCTTTGAGTGAGGAACTTCTTTCTAATGTCTAATCTAAATCTCCCCTTCTCTAGCTTGGATCCATTTTCCCTAGTTCTATCACTACCCAATACCCTAAGAAGTCTCTCACCAGCTTTCTTGTAGGCCCCCTTCATATACTGGAAGGCCACAATAAGGTATAATTGGAGCCTTCTCCTCCAGACTGAACAACCCCAACTCTCTTGGCCTGTCCTCATAGGAAAGGTGCTCCAGCTGCAAGCTAATACAATCTTTTTCAGGTGTCCTAATATAGAATCGTATCCTGCCTTGTATTACAAAAGAGGAGTCAACCTAGCATGCTTTATTCAGGCAAGAGCTACTCAGTAGCCTGAACAAGGATATTAGGATTTGGTTTCTAAGCATGTGTCTGTTTACTTTTAATGCAAAATCTACTTGAAATACTCGTTTTTGTTTAGAATATCTCCTGTTAAAACTACTTTTGTTATTTTTTTCTTAAAAATAAAAACAAGTGAAAGCTGCCAAATTGCAGGTTTTTCTTTTCCCTTCTCGTACTGTAACTTTCAATTTCTTCTAAGTCTAACACATAGGTTTCTCATTATTTCCTTTCAGATTGCTCCCGGATACATAATGGGCCCTATCTGCATCCTTTTTTGAACGGATAAGGTCCTAATACTTCAAACGTCTCTGAGAAAGTTTTGTTTACTTTTGACTTCACAAAGATGAATGAATCATAGTCTAATTTTTACCAAGAGTCCTTTTCTCTTCTGGATTAAAAGTTAGAAAAAAAAAAAAAACCACACACACACACAAAAAAACAAAACAAAAATAAAACCAAAAAAATCCAGAGGCTTGGTTTTCATAAAAACTAATTTGTCTTCTCTATTTTCTTCATTAATGTGATTGTCCTTTTTTTTTTGCAAAGTTCTCCTCAAATCTCCTGTTGGTACTCCATGTACATACATCAGGTTGGTGAGTACAAGAAGACAGGAAGAAAAACCACAGCACTTCACTGAAGCTACATTATATTTCATTTTCTCCAGATATACCATGTCTTGAAAGAATAAGTAACAGTGAATTAAAAGACACTCAGTGAGACTGAATGACTTAATGAGAAAAAGGCAAATACCAACACAAAGAGGGGAGGGATGAAAAGAGGACAATTCAGTGAAGTCTACCTTCAATCTTTAAAAATAATCTTTTCACTCTTCAAACAAAAAATAAAAAGGTAGAAAGGAAAGTGCTGGAAGTCTTCTGTAAGGAGTTTTAAAAAGAAAGTAATCAAAAGACAGGAAATACGAAAGTTCAAGTGAAGAGTAAAGTCTTGGAAAGATTTTATGGGTGACTAAGTCTGATCCTCTGCCATTTCAAACAATCTTCCTGGTAAACTGAGCAACCACCCTTAAACGAGCTGAGCTTTCAGTCCCTTCATTCCTAAAGGGAAACAACTGTAGCATTGCTGATTTCCTGCCTAAATTTGTCCACAGCAGTGCAAACCAATAACTTCTTTAACCAGCATCATTAATCAAATTCAGTATACTCATATTCACCCCATATGAGTTATCAATATAAAGCAAACTTTAAAAAAAAACAAACAATTTGTTTCAATTTCTCCTTTATGAATACCTTATGGTAATCATCAAAATTAAGCATTAAGCATTATCTCATATGTAATACATGCACCAAAGATTAAGGTTATTTCAACATTATTATAAGAATTTAGAATGGTATTTGACAAAATTCTTGATAAAAGAATCACCCAGTAGCCCACAGAACTGAGTGATACAGGTTAACAATTCCAGGTCTTCTGGAAACAGAAGAGCATGGAGGGTGCAGGCTACTGTGGGTGATAAAATTTCCAGTGCCCATATTAGCTTAAACTTCCCCTGTAGCCCTGGGGGTTCACTTTGCTCTACTGTCCCCATACTCACTGAAATGGGGATAATACTACACTACAGAGGGTTACATGAGGGTAGAGGGTTTCAGACCCCGTGATAATCATAGACATATTTTATAGAGAATGGCAACAGGTGCTTATTGTGAAAGCATTGCACCCTTAAATTTTTTTAATGGGATAGACATGTGTTTCATATACAGTACACAGAGTGTGTCATATTTCATGTAGTACCATGAAAGACTGCAATTTATTAAAGCTTCTATCATATAGTTAGTTACTCTATGATCTCATATAAATTCAATCTGTGAAACATTCGCAATGGCTATTGTGTTTGTGAAGTACTTGGACCATATGAACTGCAGTATGCACTCCTCAGCAAAGAGCATGTAGCATCCTATTCACATCATGACATGTAAACATATTAATAAGCAGAAAGATTCTACTAGTGGGAACCTAGAATTAATGCCATAATGGTTGTGAGAGTTTAAGTAGTTAAATAAATCTGAATAATTCAAGAATCAGAATGGACTACTTTGCTCACTCCTAAAGAAATGCATTAAGCCAAATGAAAATGTGAATGGAAAAAGGGGAAAGCCTTTAATTCCAGTACTTAAGGGAAACTAAAGGAATTTTGATGCCTCAATTAATCATAGAAAAAAATTAATAAAAATGAAGTAGTACAGGGTCAAATTTTTATGTGTTCAAAGTAACACTTGACTTCAGTCAGGAGCTTCAGAGATTACATCGCTTTATGTGGACATTAAGTGATGTCACATAGCTTTTGGTGTTTACACCTTTACTAGTCAATAGAGAAAACAGACCTGGGCATGAGTTACAGGTTTTTAGATGCCAGTTTTAGAGTGGAGAGAGTCTTGCTGAGTTCTTACCACTGATTATAACCTGAGATTAGACACCTGTCTCAGAGATAGATGTACACTATGGAATGTTGCCAAGATTTACAGAAGGATTCAGCTGCCTGAACGTAGGCATGAAGTGTGATTTTAGGCACTGTTGCTTGTCTTAGCTATCCCCTGATATTCCAGGAAGATGAGTGTCCCAGCTGGTGCATGTCATGTCTGCTGTATCCTTGAGTGTGTGACACAGAACTGAGTGCTTGTATTTAGGCAACAAAATAGCCTTCAGGGGTCCATGGCAGCACCATCCAAAGAGCACCTAAAATAAAATAAAATAAAACAAAATAAANGGGAGGAGAAGCCAGAAGCTGCTAGACAGCCCGAGACACTGTGCCTGACTGACTTATCTTTGGTTTGAGTTCTTATTCCTAAACATCTCAGCAAGCCTATGAGTGAAGTAGACATCACCGTTGTTTCCTTTTCACAGTCTATAATTTTCTGTATTAAAATATTCCAATTAGCCTCAAACCAGCACAGTGATTTAACCTGTCCTACAACTGGAAGTCTAAATCTTTATGCTGATTAATTTAGAGTATGGTTTGAGTTCTTTAAATGAGAAAGCAGGTATTTATCACAAAAGTGGATACGTTCTCTAGACCTAGCTGTAAACTTTGACCACTCCAGAAAGAATAAACCATACTTAATGTTTTACAGAAAAAGAGAGGTAAAGCAAGAATATTTTAATGGAAGCACATGGCAATAGTGCTCTTTGCCTAAAAAAAAGGTATTTTAAAAAAAAAAAACTGCTACAACTGCATTTTCCTTCCCTGGGTATAAAAGTTTATCAACAAATAGATGTGAGGCAGTTACATTTGAAATTATCCTTCTATGGGGAAAAAAATTCTCTGTGTGCATGTAGATATGTATATTATGAACATGATTTTTTGAAAGGTTAATATTTACGGGGAAAGGGAGGCTGCTTACTGAGTTCCATAATGAAATCAGTGGCACATGTATTTTGTGAAACAGGATGAAGTCTATCTTCACAGCACTTTCTTACAGAGCAAGGTGCGTGGCGGGTGAAGTAAAGTACTTAAGGGCTTTTTCTTCTCCAGGCCCTTCAATTATTGCTTCTTCACTTACACACATGGGCATACAGCATTAAAAACACTGATCTTCTGTGGTAATGAAATCTGCTCCAGAGACTTTGCACAGTTTACCTTCAGGCACTTGAACAACCATCTAACTCTCTCCAGTGATTAAACAGGAATGTATGCTTTAAGGTAAAGTGCTCTGAATCATGCATGAGGTACACATCTAAAACCATCTTATCACAAGTGGCATTCTTTCCATCCTGACCTACACTGAGTTCCTGGTCATCTGTGATCTTTTCCTTCATTAGTTTGTTCAGTGGTATTATTTGATTCTAGTTTCTACAACTTCCCGTGGCAATAAGTTTCACTTTTCTTACTAAGTATTGTGTGAAGTAACTATTTTGCTCTTAAGATCTTAACCTTGGTGAAGTGGAGGTGTGTTAAAACTAGGCCATGGTAGTCTTCATGTAACTCTAACTTTATGAATTACAGTGGATTTTTTACCTTACATATAGGTATCCCATTTGAGAAAGTCCCCACATGAATTTCCTTCAAGACTTAAATGAAATGAATTTTCTGTTGCTTCCTCAGAAGTCTAAAAATGAGCAGTTAAACAAACAGTGATTTTTCTTCTAAAATGACCAAGAATTGTACCACATGGGAAGTTCACAAGGCTGAATTAATCCTTTTTTCCCCCTCACTGTCTACAGCCAAACTACATGAAACATAAACCAACTGAGCTGAAGTCTTCTTACCGCAAGGGTATACAGTGCCTACCATAAGGGATACATAACTCCTGTGTGGCATTTTTATTCTTTCAGACCAAATAAGTTCTTGTCAGCACTGTATTGATAGTTTGACCAGGTGTAACAGGATGGCTTCTGCATTCTTTTATTGGTTGGTCATTTGTGCTGGAATTAGCATTTTTCTGATTCATCTGAAACGCACTGCCAGCATCTGTAAATCTTTAGTACACTGGGGACATGGAGTGTCCCAGGTTGAGAACTATAGGGTTAAAATAGTCCTCTAGGGACTTGAAGATTGTTATTTAACCCCACAATTCTGCTATCTCTTCATAAGCTCACGGCAAGGCCAGCTCGTTCTCTTTTCTTCCCCCTCCAGCTTTGTGTCAGGCAGGAGCTGCATTATAGGGATAAACGTGTAAGGATAGGCCTGGTTGGGGCCTCCAGAGGCTGTGCTTAGGCCTCTTGGATGGCAGAGGCATGGTGGGGGGAGGATTGGAGCACTGGGGATGATAGATTTAGTTTTGGGTTGGGGGAAAATTCAGGGGATTTGCTTATGGATTCTGTATCTGCTTTGTAATTTTTATCTGTAACTCTCTTTCCAAATATAATTCTGTTTTTTTCTCCAATTCGTTTGAGAGCTTCACTCTGTCGGCTCTTTAAACCCTCGACATGAAGTTTGTACATTTTCCTGTACTTCTAACATTGCCTATACCTCTTAATGTGAACTATCTTGGTTGCATTTTTAACACAAGTTTATTGAGTATGCTTGTAGGTTGATGGTAGCTCTATTTTGTCATTTTAGATGTCCATATGTACATTATTTTAAAGAATATACTTTCCAATAATCTATTCCACCTGCTGTTTCAATTACGGCTATTGAATAGTTATAAACATTGTGAGTGTTTGTCAGAAAGTTTTTCATAACTGGCTACAAGAATCAGGAAAGCTGTAATACTTTACTCAAAAAACATATTCAGCCCTAAGACACCTACTTGACAGAGGACATTTTCTGGGTTGAATCTCTCTGATGCCTCTCGCAAGCACTTTCTGCAAAAGTTCTAGGTGGAATTTTACATCACTATGTCAGATGAAACTTTCCCTTGTCCATTATTACTTTTCTATTGTCCTAAGCATTTATTTTGGGCTTTTCACAGGATGGTTTAATAATTCATGATCAAATACAATTTTTTTAATGGGTAATGGGCTCAGTTCTTTATCTCTTTTCAAGGTGATTTTAAATATTCAATATTTAGATACCTTAAGCATATCTGATCCTTCATACTTAAAGAATTAGAGAATCTATTGGCAAGCTTGATGTTTGGATGGTGTATCATACTGAATGAGTCACCATTCTTATGCTATAGTTGTCTCACCTATCACACTGGGCCCCACCGATATCATAGGGATGATGTCACTTAGGTAATATGTTGTATAGCTCTCCAAATGCTTAAAATAGAATGTACAATTTCAGTCATTACTATTAAAGACCCACTGCTTTGAAATAGGTCACTTTTCAGACAATATCTTTTCAAAATGTTGAGTTCATGGGCATTAAATATGCATTTCTCTGTCTCTAAACTTAACTACATGTAGCACCAAATTGTTATTCAAGAGAGCTAAATTGATTTAAACTATGAGAAACTTTGGTTTTGAAAGTGAACAAGTGAATTTAAATAATAAACTGACATAGAAAAGTAAAAGACATGGTAAAAAAAATTTGATGCATTATTTCTCTTCAAAATGCTAATTTTAAACCTTCTGTTTTCTTCAATCAAATTCAAAAGAATTAAATCCAGGTAGATGCAAATGTGTGCACTTGTAAGGAAACATATCAGCTACTGTATTCCCATAGTAATTAGATACAGGGAAAAAAAAAAAAAAGAAAGAAGGGAGGTGATGAGGAGCTAATCTGAAAAATAATGGTAAGTGGAGAAAGTGGAAGACAAGAAGAATCATGGATGAATTGATTAAAGTCAGGCTAGTACTTTTTGGGTCAAGCATGCAGATAAGTTACTTTGGTTTTGCTGTTAGGTTTTTCTCCAAAATACTGATCATTGGTCTTGCCTGAAGCAGAACCAAGCCACAGAATGCGATGAGCTAAATAGAGATATAGCTTTTGATGCTTAAATAAAATCCCTGGCTTTCCTTGCAAATAGGTTAGTATCACTGCTCTGAGTTTTAGGGCTGATTTTTTTTTTCCTAAATAAAGAAAAGGAAAATATTTCATTCATGGAGTTTAAGCACCTAAGGCAGAATACATGACTTCATCTGGCATCAAACCAGTTAATAGTTAACTGTTTTAAGAAATCATTACTAAGAGCTCTGTCTTAGCTGAGTGAGCTAAGAGCTGAGTGAGCCACTTTTTGCGGCTTAAAAGCTGCCTGGAAAATGTATATTCGTTTAAGTGGGATCAAATCATAAAATCATAGAACTATTTTGGTTGGAAAAGACCTCTAAGATCATCAAGTTCAACCATCAGGCTAACACAACCATGGCCACTGAACCACATCTTGAAGTGCTGTGTCCACGCATTTCTTGGACACCTGCAGGAANGGGTAACTCCCTAACTCACATCACCCCTGAAAAAATTTCAGGCCATTTCCTCTTATCCAATCACCTCATACTAGAGAGAAGAGACCAGGTCACATCTCACTACAACTTCCCTTCAGATAGTTGTAAAGAGCAATGAGGTTTCCCTCAGCTCCTCTTTTCCAGACTAAACAATCCCAGTTGTCTCAGCTGTTCCTTGTAAGACTTGTTCTCCAGACTTCTTACGAGCTTTGTCGCCCTTCTCTGGACACACTCCAGCACCTCAGTGTCTTTCTTGTAGTGAGTGGCCCAAAACTGAACACAGTATTTGCAGTGCGGAATATGGCGGCACAATCTCTTCCCTACTCCTGCTGGCCACACTGTTGCTGACACAGGCCAGGATGCTGCTGGCCTTCTTGGCCATCTGAGCACTTTGCTGGTTCATGTTCAGCTGACTGTCGATAAACATCCCCAAGTCTTTTTTCCTAATATCTAGTCTAAACCTACCCAGTTGCAGCTTGAGGCCATTCCCTCTTGTTCTATCACTAATTAGCTCTGAGATTAGACCAGCACCAACCTCTCAACAATGTCCTTTCAGGTAGCTGTAGAGAGTAATGACATTTCCCCTCAGCCTTCACTTTTTCAAACTAAACAGCCCCAGCTCCTTCAGACAAATGACTAACTTTAATTCTCAGTGCTCCTACATTCTGCCATATTGCCAGTGCAGCTGATGCTGGTAGCATCTTAGCTGTCTTGCCTTGCCCCTGGAATGCACCTTATAGCATGATAATGGGACTCTGCTTCTCTCTTTTTTGTCAAAGCAAGTGTCTAGGAGCTACAGTGAAGACAGTTTCATGCTGTCAGAAAAGAGATGGTCACAAGCATCCTACAGCTTCCATGGCCCTTCAGGCGCCTTCTGTCAAATCCACAAATATTACCTCACAGTGTCAGCTGTGCCATGAGTCCTTTTGATTAAAAGCCATATCATTGCAGGGTTTTGCTGAAGAAACATAATAGCTAGTCATGCATTTTCCCAACAATGTTTCTGGCTCACAGATAGTTTAAACTAAACAATTATGTTTTGTATACTTTTTGCTCTTACCATCCTATTTTCCTTTTTTGACTCTTCATGGCAGTGTCTCTTACTCATACCTGAGTGATGAATTTACTGAACAAAGGAGATAAAGGAACATAAGAGGATGTGCTGGTGCCATGTGGCTTGATAGCCACTCACAATCCCTTGACTCACCCACAGTGCAACAAGACTCTCCATTTCCACACTCATCTTAATGACAGGAGTCACCAGGGCTGTTTAAAGGCTTTCCTTCCCAAAGCAGCTTGTGCTTCTAGCCTGTGTCAATAGTCCAGTCTTGAGAAAGATAGAAAAAGGTCCTGTGCAAAGCCAAGATCCATTATAGAGAAGAGAACCCCACTTGTCTTTCCCATTCCTAGTTATCATGGTGTTTGCTCCTGACATTTTGTTTCCTTACTTAATTTTGAAAGGGACAATATGTGGGTGATGGCAAGATTGTCTCACATTGTCTGGAACAAGGAAAATTCAATACCTCAGATTTACAAGAAAAAGAAGGAAGAAGGAGATTTTATAATATATAAAGAAAACTGCCTATAGCCACCATTTGCCTTCCACCCCTTCCATGCTTCATCCACACAGTTCTGTTATCTCCAGGGGCAGGGAGAAAACTATTATTAGATCCTACAAGAGTACTGCCTGGGACATCCATGTTTATCTGCAGTTGTTTAGTTATCTTTCCCAATTGCAGAAACACGACTGTGCTTCTATCCCAGCTGCTTGCAAAGAATTTCCCAGGCTGCTCTGCTCAGAAGTGACCTCTACTATCCTGTCCTTTCTGTAATCAAGGTTGGGTTTGGTTGCTCCAATTCACTCCATTGGTCATTAACAAATGGAGCCACAGAATTTCTGCGACACTTTGTTGAGCCTTTGTAAGTATTCAGTCTGAATACTGAAGGAAACTACTATGGTAGTGGAACTGCCTGTCTTGCAGTTGTATGCAAAATTATACTGTCTCTGCATCCATCAGAGTTCTTGAGAAGTTTTCTTTACAGTTTGTAAAAATAATGCAAAACCCAGTACAATATCTAAGAAAGTTTATTTAAAGACAATTTCAAAAGTACTTGTGTCTAAATATGCTCCAGCTCATTTAAAAATTGAAAATAATCCCACAGCTGTGGCTTTTTTGCCTTCTTGCCCTTCTGCCCCCACCACCTTTTTAGGTCACCTGTGTGCAAAGCACAGCAGTAACTCAATCCACAGAGATCTCCTTCTACAACAAGATGTCCTGCCTAGTGGATGAGGGAAAGGCTGTGGGCATTGCCTACCTGGAATTCAGTAAGGCCTCTGACACTGTCTCACATGGCATTCTCCTTCAGAAACTCATGGCATAAGGCTTGGATAAGTGCATTCTGCACTGGATAAAAAAACTGACTGGATGGCCAGGCCAAAAGAGTGGTGGTGAATGGAGTTAAATCCTGCTGGCATCTGGTCATGAGTGGTGTTCCTCAGGGTTCAGTACTGGGGCCTGTTCTCTTTAATATCTTTATTAACAATCTGGATAAGGGAATTGAGTGCACCCTCAGTAAGTTTGTCAGTGACACCAAGTTGGGTGGCTTTGTTGATCTGTTGGAGAGTAAGGAAGTCTTACAATAGGATCTAGACAGGTTAGGTCAATGGGTCAAGGTTAATTGTATGAGGTTCAGCAAGGCTGAGTGCCAGGTCCTCTACCTGGGTCATAACAACCCCGTGGTAAGCTATAGACTTGCAACTGTCTGTGTGTGGAAAGCTGCAACTTGGAAATGGACCTGGAGGTATTGGTTGTCAGTTGACTAAATATGAGTCAACAGTGTGCTCAGGTGGCCAAGAAAGCCAATGTCATCCTGGCTTGCATTAGAAACACTGTGACCAGCAGGGACAGGGAGGTGATCACTCCCCTGAACTCAGCACTGATGAGACCACACCTCAAGTGTTGTGTTCAGTTCTGGGCCTCTCACTACAAGGATGTAGAAGTGCAGAGGTGTGTCCAGAGAAGAGCAATGAGGCTCATGAAGGGCCTACGAGCACATGCCCTGTGAGAAGCAGCTGAGGAAGCTGGAGTTGTTCAGACTGGAGAAGATGAGGCTGAGGGGAGACCACAGGAGGAAAGGAGGTTGGAGCAAGGAGGGGACAGTCTCTTCTCCTTGGTGTCAAGTGACAGGACTAGAGGAAATAGATGAAAGATGCACTAGGGAAGGTTTAGGTTGGATATTAGGAAATACTTTGCTATAAGGGTTATCAGACTTTGGAACAGTCTGCCCTGGGCAGTGATGGAGTCATCATCCCTGTAGGTGTTTAAATAGCGTGTGGACCTGGTGCTTAGGGACATAGTATAGTGATGACCTTGCAGTACTGGGTCGAAGATCTATTCCAACCAAATATACTCTGATTCTGTATTTAAACAGAGTATCTTATTTTCAGCCCCTGAAAACAAGATACCGAGTCTCAAACATCTAAGGCAAACACTTTTGTTCACTGAATTAAAGTAAAAAATAAAACAAAACAAACAAAAAAAACCCCCAAAAAACAAACAAAAAAACCCCACAAAAAATCCAACTGTGCAAGTATAGCTCATGTGCTATTACACAAAAAGTCAGAGAAAAGGCTATTGAGAGAGACTTGCATGCAGTGTGGGTTGTTGGGGGAAGGAATATTTCTTAATGGAGCCCTGCAGGCACAAATGTGTGAGGCTGTTTGCGATAACCTTGGAGTGTTTGATAAGAAACACAAGATGTTTTTGCTCTGAGCTACTTTCCCATCTCTCCTCCAGTTTACCATCAAGTCCCTTGCATGAAAGCTTTGACAGTTTTCCTATGAACTGCACCCTTTCAGAAGTCCCCTATGCAACACCTGTTGGTTCTCCCAGGATTCGAAAATGGCATAGCACAGAAGCTTCTGTCCTCTTTTCATATATGCTTCGCTAATGCTCTCTGAAATAGCTTTCCTGACCAGCAAAAGGATTAAAGTGGAAGAAAACCAGAGACCACCAGCTTTATCCCTGATGCTAACCAGAGGAATTCTGCAATTGGCAGCATTTCTCATCAGCCAAGAGACATGAACTTCCAGTGTCCAGTATATGCTGAGGTCTTACGTATTGAGGGCTCAGAACCCAGTAAAGGCTTAGGAATTTCCTGTAACTTCAGTAGAGTTAATTCAATCTTATTCTAGGTGTTAATGAGCTGTAGCATAGTCCCTTTCTAAGAAAAAAACAAACAAACAAACAAAAAACCCCAAAAAACCCCACAAAAACAAAAAAAATCAACCTTTCAATTGCACGTTGAGTTTTGGGGGTTTTGGGGTTTGGGTTTTTGTTGGTTTTTGTTTGTTTGTGGGGTTTTTTTATAAAGCATTAGCTCAGAACAGCACCTATGAGAATCTGAACAATTTTAACTCTATTTTTTCTTCTTTATCAGACTTAATTTCCACAATCCTTCATTTTCTTACTTCTCAGTAGAAAACAATTGCCTTGCTGTGATGTCCTTTGAAGAAAGGCAACCTTGACCAGCTAAGTAGTAGAAGAACATGAAGCACTCTGATGCAATTCACCACTGCTACCTCAGATTTTTTATAAACGTTTTTCAGTGCCAGATATATTGTTGGTATAACTTGATTATGAACTTTCGATGGACATAAACAATCAACATTCTGCTTTTAAAAATATACAGATTTAAGACATTATTCATCTTTATTTCTTGTGGAATAATAGCTTCTTAAAGGAAACATCCAACTCCTATTGTAGCATTTCTTTTTCATTTCGCTCTCCTACAAGTTGTTCCTTCAAACTGCCAGAATTGTATGGCCATGACACAGCTTCATTATTCCTATATGATCCTTTGAGTGTAGTAAGACTGGGTTGCTCTGGGTGGTTGTTTACCCTGAGGAAGTGAGTGCTAGGTGGAATAAAGCAGAAGCGCCTATTTCTGGTGGCTCACTTAGAAAAATAGAGTGCAAAGTTGACAAGGCACCTGAGCACATCTGATTTGTCAAGAGACTCTGCTGCCATCAGGTTAACTTCCCCATCAGTCAGTCTTGCCTGCTTCTACAGGATTGTCATCTCATTAATTTTAATGGGGTTGTTTAACAGTGATGGGAGTCAACACTGATTAAAATAGTTTCAGACTGTTGCTGATAAACTGGAGCCCAGATATAGTCCTAACAAGAGGTCAGCACAGGCCATGAATCAGATTCCACTAGTTTTGGACAACTGGGCCAACAATTGTCGGAAGAGGAAGGAGTGCAACTAATAAGCTCTTACAAGTGAACCAATAAACAAGTTTCAAGGAGGCAGTAGAAACACCCAGTCCTAGAGAGAGAGAGATCATAGTCAGAATTATTAGTTGTGAAGCCTGAAGTACCAGTACTGGCCTTCACATTAAGCAGCATTATTCCAACAAGACAGCTCTTTCTCTCTTTTCTCTATTTTTATAATATAACCTGTAGCACTAGGCAATTACACCTCAGGTACACATCCCAGGCTCACTTTGCAGTCAATAGAGAGAAAGATGTTCTTATAAATGCAATTCATCATTTTGTAAAATCTCAGATAAACCAGATGAATCACACCCTAGAGGTTTTCTCTGTTGGCTGCAAATGAAGCCTAAACCAATTCAATAATCTCTGGTGCAGATACCTTCATTGTTGCTATCTGGAGTCAGAAGACATGAATCTCACTGAAAGATACTGTGCTTGTGGAGATGTTTTGCTTTTATTAATGGAAAAGAACAGACTCAAGATATGTGTTCTTCTGTCAAAGACATTAATTTCTAGACAGAGTTAATGGTCTGTATAAACACTGCATGAGGACACATGTAAATGCTGATCTTAATGTGATTTCTTTAGCCACAGACCTCTGCTGAAAACAGACCAAGTATTTCAGAATACCAGTACTGCTGCAGATATCCATTACTTCTGAACACCAACTCTTTGCACAAGCTACACAGAAGAGTTGATTGAATCCAGAGAGAACTTCAGTGACAAGCTTATGAGGTTTATTTCAACCAATACGCTTGCCTGCCCAAAAGTAAAGAAGGCACAGGGAAAAAAAAAAAAAAAAAAAAAAAGACCAAAATATCTTTTATGGCTATTACTACCCAAATGGGTGGTACAGGTCATGTTAACCTTTGTGAGGACTGGTGATAGAGCTCGTATTGCTTGTGCTGGCCAGAGGCCGAAGAGCTCCTTCAAGGAAAACTTTGTTTTTTTCCTAAACTTCCTGCAAAATAAACAATCCCAGCCTATTTAGTCATAGCCCATGTAAACATGAGGAAAAATCTTTTCACTGTGAGGGTGACAGAACACTGCAGCAGGCTGCACAGGGCAGGTCGTGGAGTTTCCCTCTCTGGAGATATTCAAAACTTGCCTGGACACGTTCCTGTGCGATCTGGTATAGGTGATCCTGCTCTCACAGGGCAATTTGGACTAGGTGATTTTTCAAGGTTCCTTCCAACCACTAACATTCTGTGATTCTGTGATTCTGTGACCCTGTGATAGCAACACCATATGTGCAAAGAGAGTGCCCAGTCTGAACAACACAACTTTCAATGGCTGGCCGGTGAGAAATCCAGACTGAATTACCTCAGAAGCCATACATTTGTTTTCAAAAGCTCATCAGATCTTGAAAGATCACATTATCACAGTATAAGCAAGGTTGGAAGAGACCTCAAAGATCATCAAGTCCAACCCATTACCACAGACCTCGAGACTAGACCATGGCACCAAGTGCCACGTCCAAACGTGCCTTGACCACCTCCCGGGCTGGTCACTCCACCACCTCCCTGGGCAGCCCATTCCAGTAGCGAATGACTCTCTCAGTGAAGAACTTTCTCCTCACCTCGAGCCTCAACTTCCCCTGGCACAGATGAAAGATGTTCCAACCAAAATGATTCTGTGATTCAACATACTCAATTTTCAAATTATTTTATTTTTCAATGGGAATGTTTCTAAATAGAATTTTTCTCAGTTCCGAAAAACAACTTGAAAAATCTCCCTGAGTGATGTAGTTGGACATTTAAGGATGACACATTTCACCCTAGGTCAATTGAATAAAAATAATCAATATTTGGTGCTGTTTACTGTGTTTACCCTATATTCCATTAATGAGCTATCAAAGCACTGCCTTCCTATTCCAAAGCTGTCCTACTTGTATTAAATATATATTTTTGGAAGTAAAAAACTGTCCCTGGAAACCTGTCTCTCTCAAGTTAGATGAGACAAATTAAAATATAAAATACCACATAGTGAGAGTTTGCAAATTCAGAATGATACATTCACAGAATCACAGAGTATCAGAGGTTTGAAGGGACCTCCAGAGATCACCGATTCCAACCCCCTCCCTGCCAAATCAGTGTTCAATAAGTTATCCACTCTTGACTTCACATTCCTTATCTCAGTTACATTGCTCACTATCTTTCAGCAGACACCAAGTTTCACAGAGAGGTTTGGGTCAGGAAGCAATTTTTTTGAGAATTCTCAAGGCAAAGATATTTTGACTCCAATATCAAGAACAAGAGCAAGTGATCAAGGCAGGAAAGCAAAGGAAATGGGAAAGTTATCTTGCAAAACAGTATAAGCATAACAACTTTTCTTTAGGTTGTTGGGGTCTGATGGTCATCTGTGGAAAGTTTAACAAGATGATTTGCAAGACAGTTGTGAAAATGAGTTTCTATAGCACTGTCCTAAGCTGTGGCTATGCTGGAGATATCAGCAAGCAGGATGAGGTCAGTCTCCAATATATGCAGGTTCTCATTCTTTGCTGTGATAGGTCATGTTATTTCTATACATCTGTCCACATTTTAGCATTGCTAATGAAGAAATGTTTCAGAAATGAATCCCAATTATCTAACTTTTGATTCCAGTAAACTCAAATGATCTTGGCAGCTTAGTAGAAACCCTAGGAACTGGCTTCCTCAGTTCATCTTCCACATCCATTCTTTTGACAGGTTTATAAGTCTGGTTATCATATACATAGAGAGCCAAAATCAACATAGCTGATTAGGCCTTATCCATGTTCTGTTCTACACATCTTTCCAGCATGGCCTGGTCCTTGCTTTGAACTCCTTTCTCCTGTCTGCCAAAGAGAAATCCAGGTCACAGCAAACACACACAAGGTTAAAGTCATTCCCCGCTGTGAACCTGTTTGGGACTGCTTATGGTTCTGATACTGAGTCTTCTGCAGAAGTTTTTGGCTGCTTTTCAGCAGACAGCATTTATTTCAACTTTTTTTTTTTTCACATCAAAATTTGTATCTGAAAGACTTGCCTTCTGATACATTATAGAATAGAGGAAATTCTAAGCAGAAGTGTAACAGCTGCTGGGTTGGGTGTGGTTTGTGTTTTTGTGTTTTTCCTCTTTTAATATGGTACTGATGAATAACATCCTACATTTCTCTGCATGGTTCTTTGAAACATTTATTGGCACTGAAAAAAGTTTATGGATTCCAGCCACCATTGCACTTTGATCTTGAACTGGGACTGCTCCAATAAAGACAATCTCTGTGCATCATGAACTGTATTTCTTTTTCACCTGTTCTATTTAATTTAAAGACTTTCCTTTCTGTATATTGTTTATAACTTTTCAGTATTTTTATTCATCAAGGTTATGCTCTAACCAGCCTGTATTGACATTTCTCTGTTTCTTAACAGTCATCTAAAGCAATAGATACTACATAAAATGTGTTGGCAAGACACAGAATCATAGAATCATAGAATGATAAGGTTGGAAGTGACCTCAAAGATCATCTAGTTCCAACCCCCTGCCATAGGCAGGGACACCTCCCACTAGCACAGGTCACTCAAGGCCTCCTCCAACCTGGCCTTGAACACCTCCAAGGAGGGAGTATCCACAACCTCCCTGGGCAACCTGTTTCAGTGCCTCACCACCCTCACTGTAGAGAACTTCTTCCTAACATCCAGTTTAAATCTCCCCTCTGCCAGTTTAAACCCATTGCCCCTTGTCCTTTCATTGCAAGACCTTGTAAATAATTCCTCCCCAGACCTTCCTGTAGGCCCCCTTCAGATACTGGAAGGCTACTATAAGGTCTTCTGGAAACCTTCTCTTCTCCAGGCTGAAGAGCCCCAACTCTCTCAGCCTGTCCTCATAG
>WBNM01031242.1:160948-225761 GCA_013399055.1 Ramphastos sulfuratus | reverse complement strand
TTGGTGACCAGGATGTCATGTGGGACAGAGTCAAATGCCTTACTCAGGTCTAGGTAAATGACATCAATTGCCCTTCCCTTGTCCACTGTCGCTGTGACTTCTTCATAAAAAGCCACCAAATTTGTGGCATGAACAAAGGTGGTTTGAGATGAGAAGAAAAAGTAGCTTACATCTCTTTATACTTGCTTTAGAGATGCATAAGGTATGTGTACTTTTTAGTAACAAAAATTACATTCTAAAGCAGTGCATTAATGTAGCAAGAAGTCTCAGTGTAGGACAGAAGTATTTCAGTAACAAGTGTGATAAAAGAGAATAAGGACAGCAAAATTTGCTACCAGTAGTGTCAGGGTAGGCACAGCAGCAAAGTTGCATTCTAGATGTCAGAACGGATTTTCAATGCTTAGAGACCACATCCAACCTATGCAGCAGTGACCTATCAGTTACACGAGCCATTTGTCTACTGCAGTCCAATTATGTGTTTTAAAACGAGATAGCACTCGCAAATTAAGATTGTCAATCCACAAGTCAGGAACAAAACAAACATGTAGGAGAAGATGTGGACTTTTAAAAAGAAATAGTAGAAAAATGAATCACGGCCACGACAGCCACTGATTTCTTTCTTCTTGCCATTATCCATTTTCATTTCAGCTACATAACATCTGCCTAAGGGCTTGGAACAGAGGGCAACATATATAAATATAAAAGCAAATATCAAGGATAAAGCAAAACATTTGAAAAAACGTCAAAGTGCCTTACACCAAGAAGACTCATTTGCAAGTAACTTGATTTTATATTCCTAAATAAGGTAAGTGTCTTAAAAATTTCAAATACTTTCTAAATCCTTTCATCTTTTTGCAGGCATTAATGTATTTTTTTTTCCACACTACACTAGAAATTCAGTCAAGAGGACACCCAGATGTGATTTATCTGACCAGATGTAGACGCTTGCATCTGAGCTGGTCATCTGGCTATATTACCTAGCAAGGACTTAACTGGGTAAATTCATCTGGCAATATGCATCTTCCTTCATAGGGTGTATTTTTATGCATGCTACAAGAACAAAATCCTAGGAGTGCCTGTTTCTTTTCTCTGACTGTGAAAAGAGGTATAGGCAAGGAACAGAGGTATAAACATTTTTGGTGGTAGATATTTCAAGTTTTGTGGTAGATATTCAAGACGAATCACAATTTCAGAGTCAGTTCCAGACAACACATCAATGTTACCCATACCATACCATAGAGCCACCATCAGTCTTTGTTTGCTAATCAAAGAAAGATAGGAGTCTTTCATCCCCATCTTCTGTCATTCTACATAAATGGTGGTGACACCATGACAGTGAGCCTACCCCAGCCAAGAAATCTTGATCAAACAAAACACACAGTTTTTTGTGATGGAGGGTAAAAGAAGTGATATTTTCAAATACAAAAAGTCGTCTTGAATCCCTCAAGAGTTTTTCTACCTACTGTGTCACAAAGCCAAGGGCAAGAAAAATGAGTATGTTATAAGTACCTACTATCAAACCTTCCACCTCTGAAGACATTGTCCTTATTTTCTCCCTCTCTGGCAAGAACTGCACATTTGACCAAAACAGCTCATACTAGGCAACCATTTTGTTAATTTTATATTTGCCTTCTGTGTTAAATAGACATTAGTATCAAATAAATCCTAGTATATAAGGGATTTTTTTTATCTTGTGGTACATTGCTACTATCCTTAGCTCCTCATTGTTTAAAAGGTGTTCAACTTCGCTCATTGGCATGTCTGTATCCTTCCTGTTAGTGTTCCCAAATGCACTGCCTTCTAAGCATTTTTCCCTCTTTTAACACGTTTAGCAGCACTGTCTCCATTTCACCCTCAACGCATTAGCAAGGTTGTCTTGCGCAACACAGCAAATTTCTGCCTGGTTGGGGATATTGCTGGGCTAAAACATACAATGATTTGTCATTCGGGCTGTGCTGCATATTGAAAGCATTATTATACCTGACAGCTGCTGAAAAGGGCTGCTGTGAGGAAGGAAGAGTTGCCTGCTGTCCCAGGCTAGCTCATGCTAGTGGAAGAGGCCCAAGGAAGTAGCCCCGCATGCTACTCCAGGCTGCTCTAGGGCTCTGGCAGTCCCACCACACAGGGCTCCTGTGCCCACTGTCACTGTGCTCTTTAACTTCATGCATTGCATTGCACCAAACTAGAATTCCCTTTTGAATAAAGTATAGAAAAGTTGGAAGTATTCTGGGATGTTTTCTTTTCAAAAAAGTTGTCTCTTTTCAAATTCAGGTAGTCCCAGATTTCTTAAAATAAAATTCTCTTACTAGCTTCCAGTTAGAGGGTAACCATTTGGGGCTTTTTCAAAGCAGAAATGAATAGTTCAAGTACCAATTCTTTATTTTCCAGTATAGTAAAGTAGCTGTAACTATAATTCCATTCCAAACAAAAGCTGTGGTTCTTTTCATCCATTACCTTTTTCCCCCCTGTGCACTAACTCATAGGAATGGAGGACATAGCTCTGAAAAATATAGATCCTTGAAGTTGCACCTTTAAAATACTCTGCAAAGAAACTGGGAAGCTGTTTTCACTCTTGCACATCACCTCCAGAATACATTTACTTCTTCATGCATGATTGCTTTTATATGCACTGCTTGTGATCTTGATTTTGTTTTAATTAATTTAGTCCCTGTTCAGAAAACACGTAGGCATTGCCACCTGGCTGAGTGTTAATTTAAATATGTAGAATAGAATAAAGCTAAACAAAAAAATAGAACAGAACAGAATGAATATGTCAATGTAATTAATATAGGATATTAAAGTTATGTTTTAGTCATATGCTTCTTTTAGCTTTTTGCTGCAATTATAATGGCTAAAATATCATTTTCCCTTTTTTAAAGAAAAAGCAGGTTTTGCACATTGCGTGGTTTCAAGACATTTATAAGTAGTGGGGATTATAATGAGAACTGTCAGAAATAATGAACGTTGGCAATGCTGCTTGAAGTACCACAATTTGACAAATTTTTCACAAAGGATGACTCCTTTAGCCTTCTCTATTTATTTGGAACAAGGAGAAGCAAAAAAAAAAANNAAGCAAAAAAAAAAAAAAAAACCCAAAAAAAAAAACCCCAAGATTTTATTTGCACTGGTTTATACTGAACTTGTCTAAAAATGTTTAGATAAAGGTATTTCTTTGGGAGCAGAACTCTTTATTTCCAAATCCTTTGTCTGGATGGCTGAGTGTGGCGGTGCTAGGTAACAGAGAGATTTTGCACACACTGAACAAATAAGGTTTTGGTCTTCTTTTGAAGGTACCTATAAACTGGTGTCTTTTCTTGGCTGATTTTGTCTGATCAGACTTTATCTGTCTGGTGTCCCCCTGCATTCAGCAGAAAGAAATAATCACCTCCAGGCACATCCTATCATGTCAGCTGAAACATCCTCTCTGGGTGACTACGTGTCTCTCTGGAGGGTGCCTTGATGAATACTGAGAACAGATAGACAGCTTTTATGGAGGGGAAAAAAATTAGATGGCATGGATCCCTCCCGATTGATCATGAGGAGAAAGAGCCCTGCCCCCATTCTGAGCCAGTGAAACCTGCTACAATAACTCATCCAGGCTTTAAACAGACTAAGTGCTGGCGATCCTGCATTCCTCAGTGCATGATGTGGAGAGCTTCAAAGGGAGCTTGCTCTTCACTCAGACTTCAGCAAAAACACCAGGTCAAAGGTTGAAGGTTTGTAAACTAATAATCCCCAGATGACAGGAGAGGAGACCTTACCAAAATTCTTTCAATTTTTTTTTTCTCTTTTGTTTACTTCGTGATGACTGTGCACAAACATGGCTGAAGTACAGATTTTACGACAAGCAGTAACACTGCAGATTATCTTGGATGAGGAGGGAAAGAATTCATACGTATTTTCACACAATTTAAAAAAGGCATGATCCTAGAAGAGACTTATGGGTCACCTCTGAAGACTGTATTAGCATTTGCAGCAATGATAAATTTTGACATTTTCTGTTCATCCTCTTTTAGTTGTCTTTCAGACACATGAATTGTGTAATCAAAGCCAGAAAGTCAGCTGATACCCCCACCTTTTGTAGTAAATGAAGTTATAAAAATAATATGCAAGACAATGCAGATCCTCCATGCAAATTTCAGTACCCAGTCTGTACATAGGATTGCTTTACCAATGCAAGAGTTTGAAGTTTCACATAGCAGACTTTCCAGGCAGGGAATGCGACTGGAAGGTTTGCAATGACCTCAGGTGCTGAAATAGTATTTGTGAGAACAATTTCCAGCCAGAGGAATCTGTTGTCTCTCAGCCAGTAATCCTAACCTGTGCAAGATCAGAAGTTTATCTCCTGGAAGCTTTCTCCAGCTCTATTTCCCATAGCTCAAGTAGCCGCATGCCTGAAAAAACTTAAGACAAAGCAGCTCAGTCTTTCACCCGTAGTCCCTCACTACTTAGTCTGTGAAAGAATTTCTTTACTGAGGTTTCTGTACGTGCATATAGATAATGAAGATCTTTACAGCTCTACTGACAAGAAGAAAATGGCCAGGGAGCAAGCTATGTAAACAGCAACCATTTCCCAGTGTACAGTCACACTTCTCAGCACGTGTAAATTGCCACAGAGAAGAGCAGGAAAGGAAGGCAGCCACTCCAGCAACTACTTACATCAGGAAGGTATGAAATTTCTTAACCACCTAGCGAGTATGACAGAGGCTAAAACGGTTGGACTACACTAAGCCTGACAGCACCAACATTGAAAAAACACTGGCTTTCCACACAGTTTGTCTTTGACTGCCACCAGTGTAGGCCACTACAGGCTTCATCTGAGAGAGAAATGGTCAGATTTGATATGACAGCCACTCTGCATATGGGACTCACTAAATCAGGCTTTCTTGCAGTTCAAAATATGGATGAAAAATGGTTTATATCAGTTTGGAGGTTAGATGCCCAGTCTGATCTGGTTATCTATGATGTACTTGTAACTGCAGACATGAAGGAATAAAAAAAGGGAATTTTTTTTTGCAGCTCCTCTCATGCCATCTGGGAGTTATTAATTTGCAAGCCTTCATATTTTGACTGAATTTGTGTTTAAGTCTAAGTGGGAAATAGCTGCTTTGAAGCTCTTCTCAACCCCATGTGCTATAACAGGCAGATCTCTATAACAGCCTATCTTAAGGCCTGATGAATTATTGTAGCAAGCTTCACCAATTTAGGACAGGTTATTGATGCCCATACTACTTACTCAAAGTGTGAAGCATCTTCACTTGCCTAAAAGATAGGCTGGTTTAACCTTTCAAGCCCAGCTTTAAAAAAAATATTTAGAAGCCTTTGTAGGGCTTTCTTGGATACCTGTCTTAGTACCTACTGAACTGACAACTTGAGTTGCAGCTCTCCCTCTCTCTCTCTCTTTCACTGAGAACAGTCAGCTCTCAGGATCCAAAAGAGACACCTTCTCCAAGGACATCAATACACTACTCATAGAAAATGGCAAAAAGAGGTGTGGAAGAGGGAGACAAGAGCAGTGGGCATAAAGCTAAAGAGCAAAAGGGCTATAGCATGTAGTGCTTCATGGGTGGAAAAATTAACCGTGCATCTGTTCGTTTAGTCACGTACAAGTGCTCCCTACACAGCACTGCTGTTTTTTTTACCCTGCTGTGCTCTCCTTCATCCAAAGAAAAATACTTCACTTTTCAGAGAAATAGCTTTGTCTGCAAAATTTGTTGTCTTTGCTAGCAATGACTAGAAGTTAAATGTAAAGCCACACAATGGTGGCCCTTGTCCATACATTCTACCCCCAACCTAGCCAGTGTGGTTTTCCTTAAGAACAGCAGATTTGTCATACAGCGAATACATGACATACTCTGTGTGGCTTATCATAGCCAAAAATAGACGACAGAGAAAAGAAAGAATATGCTTAGTGTTACAAAATCAACAGACCTCAGGCTCAGAAAAATGTAAGCAATTTATTACTAGTCTAACTGGTATCATTCTGCATGATTGTAAGAAAGCATGGGAGTTTAATTGTTGGCTGAAAACAATCAATCTTGTACTGGAATCTGAAGGATCAAGGCAAAACATGGCATTGAGCCCAGCTTTAATAACCTTCAATGACATGTGAACCTTGGTTTTCTTCAGTAGAAAGGTATTTTTTTTCTTCAAATACTCTTTTTTTTTTCTTTTTTTTTTTTCCAGGACACACACATGGATATTTGACTATTGTAGAGCACATAACGCACATGAGTTGCCTTCAAATAGTTTTTTATAAAGTATGTTGCATCCAGTTCTAGATTAAGAAGAAAATCACTTGAACAACTGGAAATCCTTGAATATGGCTTCTAAAATGTTTGAAAGGGTATCTATAGTAGAATAGATGAATTTAAAAGTCATTTATCCCAGCATAACTAGCTCCTACAGAAATAATGAAATTGCCAGTTCTCAAGCTGTAAAACTGTGCTGCCCTTTAATAGATCAAATATTTGATAGATCAGTGATCTTTAATTATTTTTTTCCAATGTACCTGTCCCAAATTTCCCCTGGTTGTTTATTTATTTTTTTTAATTGTTGTTGTGATTTTGTTTGGTTTGGTTTGGTTTCAACTGCCTTATCTACAAGACAAATCCCAGCTATTGTTAAACTCAAGTACCACTGATAAAAACAGGCTCTTGAATTTTCTCACAACACTTCTGCTCCTGCATCTGCATTTCCTAGGTGGTGGATTAGGATTGGTCTGAGTCCGGGAACTTTGCTGTGCACTATGCCATGAAAAAATAGAGGTGAAACAAAACAGGAGAAATCTTAGCCGGGCTTTGTTGGTTTTGACCTGCATTTCCTTTTTGTATATGCTCTCGTATATACAGAATTTACACCATTAAACTCCATTCTTGCATGCAGCCAGTGAACCATAATGAAGTCAACCAAAACTGAAGGATCTCTATGAATATCTGCAGAATTAAAACCTGTCTGTAAAGCATGTGTACACAGAACCAATTCTGCTGAAAGAACCTAATACACCCTTTTTCACATATATGATGCTGGGGAATGTTAGAAAGAACCCATGGAAGGGATGCTGGCCTTGCTCTTAGCTCTCCCATCATTTCTAGACTCATCCCATTTAGGTGCACTCTCATGCAGTTAACAAGACATTTTGTCAGCAAACGGAGCTGCATCCAGCTGGATGAGGGATTATTTTCCTCCACCTCCTCCAGTTTTACTCTGCCCTGATGCGGCCTGAGCTAGAATACTGCATCCAGCTCTGTGCTCCCCAGTGCAAGAAGGACAAGGAGATACTGGAAAGAGTCCATCAGGGAGCCACTAAGATGATTAGGAGACTGGAACTGTCCAGTCTGTAGGGGTAGAGGGGATTTGTGTGTGTGTGTGTGTGTGACATTTTCTTTTTTTTTTTTTGTTCTTTTTTTTTCTTTTTTAAAAGATTTTTAACATTTTAATAATACTGCTGGAACTAGAATTGGAACATTCACCTTGCTAGGAGAGGCTGAGAGAAGTGAGTCTGTTTAGCCTGAAGAGAAGAGTGAGGGGAGATCTCATTACTCTTTATAAATATTTAAAGCACAAGAGTCATGCAGGTGGGCCAGCCTCTTCTCAGTAGTGTCCAGTGACAGGACAAGAGGCAATAGATGCAAACTGGAACACAGGAGGTTCTGCATAAACATAAGAAAAACATTCTTCACTTAGAGAGTGGCAGAGCATTGAATCGGGCTACCCAGAGAGGCTGTGGAGTTTCCTTCTCTGGAGGCATTTTAAATGCATCCGTTTGGATGCGTTCCCATGTGGTCTGCCCTTGGTGTCCTGCTTTGGCAGGGGTGTTGGACTAGATGATCTCCAGAGGTCCTTCCAACCCCTACTATTTTGTGATTCTGTGATTTTTTGACATTCTCCTGCGCGATTTACTCTATGTAATCCTGTTCTAATAGGGGGGGTTGAAATTGATGATCTGCAGAGGTTCCTTCCTACTCCTACCATTCTGTGATTCTGTGATCCAGCTCTGGGGCATCCAGCATAAGAAACACGTGGGCTTTTTAAAGCAGGTTCACAGGAAGGCCATGAAAATAGACAGAGGGCTGGAACACCTCTCCTGTGAGGAATGACTGAGAGAGTTGGAGTTGTTCAGCCCGAAGAAAAGGCTCCAGGGAAACCTAATAGTGATCTTCCAGTATTTAAAAGGAGCCTACAGGAAAGATGAAGAGTGACTCTTTATCAAGGACTGTATTACTAGGATGAAGAGATTTTTTTTAAAACTAAAAGAGTGTAGATTTAGATTAGATATAAGGAAGACTTTTTTGTGATATGAGTGGTGAGACAACAGAGCTGCCCTGAGAACTTGTGGATGTCCCATCATTGAAAGTGTTCAAGGCCAGGTTGGATAGGCTTTTGAGCAACCTGATCTATTTAAAGTGTCCCTGTCTATAGCAGGGGGCTGGGGAGAGGTGAGGGGGATGGGGGGCGGTTAGAACTGGATGATCCTTAAAGGTCTCTTCCAGCCTAACCTATGTTTTGATTCTGTAAGAACATTCCTTGCTTTTTTACAGTTCTGCCAGCATCCTGGTTCCATTTTATTTTCATTCTATTAATTTTCCTTTTTCCCCTTCTGTTTCTTCCCTCCCTGCCTGCATAAAAATACTTCAGGGTACCAGATAACAGAAATTTTAGAAAATATGATTCTTCAGTTCCTTTTTGGATGGGAGACAAACCCAAACCTCACAAACAGAAGATTTGGAAAATCTTTCATTCTCAATTCTATTGATAACGGTTACATTTGACATACCAGTGAAATCTTGATCCAATTATATGTACAAAAAAATTTCAACTAATTTTAGCTGCAGCTCCTCTTGCATTATATTTTACATCTGCTGAGTGTCTGAAAATATGATTTTTCTACTGGTAAAAGATTACTCATCATCTCATCAGTACTCATCAGTACTCATTAGTACTGATGTAGATATCACTAATTTGACTTCTATCTGGCGGTCTTACAACAGGAAAAAAAAATCTCTTCACTATTAGGTGTGCAATAGTCAGCATGCTGTGGTCAGGGATGTTTCTTCTAAACTGCAGAAGAAACACAGTTGCTTAACTGGAGAGCTACATGGATCTGTGTGCATTTGAATGAATTTTATCATGCATTTAATAGACCTTGCTACATCTCTAAAGCCAAGGAAGATATGAATACCAGTGTCAGTGCCTAAAATTATCATCACTGCTGCTCTGCCTAACAGGGGCAAGCATGCTATTAACTATACATGTACCTCAAATGACATGCAGTTATGTTAAGCGACCAGTTGGAAATGTCTGTTTGCTGTCCTGCTGTTTTGGTTGTACTCTAACATTAAATCTAAAGGTATGTGAGTGAATGCTTGCAGATTCCCAATGGGTAAAAACTGTAATATGCCAAAGGAAGCGTGAATGACTCACAGCTATTTTAGGAAGAACTTGCTGTGACAAACCAAAACCTTTATGGTAGATTTCTAACTACATTTATTTGCAGGACTACCTCCTGCTACAAAAAGGTACAGAAATTATTTCATATCTCTGTTGCCGTATGAAAGGCACACACAAACAGGGCAATTTCAAGAATCAGGAGAAGAAAAGACAGCACAAAGGAAAATGCTTTCCAAACAGAAGTCTTTTTCATAAGTTACTTAAAACAATTGATTTGATCAGATAGTACTCTTCCAAATTCCAAAGACATAAGCTGAGTGTATTGATCTCTATTCTATTGTAGTAAACCACTACCAGCTCTACACAAAATTACCAGAGTTTGGCAGCCTCTGTGATAACGTATTTTGAAATCAAACCTTTGGAAGATAAGTTTTAACCTCTGCTCGTTACTGCCTTTGAATTCAACTGGAAAAATGACATCATGCTGTTGCACAGGTAATTATCAATGTTTGCTCCACAGACCTTTGATTTTGAGGTTAACCAAATGATGTGGTTGTTACCATGCATAGTATCCCAATATTTGCACAGGCTACATATATTTGCACAAAGCTATGTTTATACAGGTTTCTGTCTGAAGTGGCTAGCTAAAAACTAACTCTCTTCCTGAAGCTATAGCATCATGTCAGCATGGAAAGATGCTGAATGGACTGCGTCAAGCAAAGCACTTGATGGGCACTTTGGATCTGTTCTGGTTTCAGGGGCTCAGATGCCTCAGAACTGGGTCATCTTGAGCTTCCTTGCACTGCCCTGATGTGTCTGCATCCAGAGCTGTTTGGAGGTTTCTCAGTTGTGTGTTGGGGCTTTCTGTCCGCAGGCAGATGGCCAGGTGGGAGGAGGAAGGAACACGGACCAATGTGTGCTCCTGCACTCTGCTTCCATCTAGAACTAGGGTGCAGCCAGTTTAGGGATAGCCTTTATGTTTTCACTGGAGGCTGCAACTATCTGTAACAGCTTACAGGTTTAGCCTGGATTTTGTAAACACTCAAAAATTTGGGAATGTCCTGGGTCATCAGAGCAGGGCTGCAAGGTAGGAGTGACACCCAAGCCCCCTGTTCTATCCTTCTAGTTCAGAGGGTGCTGAGCTGGTGCTGGATAAAGATATGAGCAAAGCTGAGATCTCAGAAGCTGAGCCCAGGGAGGTACATGGAAACCAGCAGGACGGCAGGCTGTAGTGGGTAGCATTATTCCTCTCCCTTCCACTGTGTATGCCGGCTGCCTGGCTATGGTCCTCAGGAACAGATACTCATCATCTTGAACTCATTAAAATTGTCCTCATCTCTCATGTTTTTGGTTTTGTTATTTTTCCCCCTTTCTTTCTTTTATTTATTTATTTATTTTAATTTGCACAAACAAACTGTGTTATGCTCTCTCATTTAAAAAACAAGAAAGATATCCGGCGATCTGGTAACCTCTCAGGATATTTATTTTAATGTACTGGCCTTTCACTTCTGGAGATTAGGAAGTCCTCTGGGGACCAAGAAAATCTTAACAGTGAAATTCAAAGGGACATGGAAATGTTTTGATTTGGATTAATTAAATACCTTACATGTGTGAAAGACTTACGTATTAGTTTTTCTAGTAAGGCCAATGCAGCACATTGTGTGCTGGAAATGGGTTTGATCTATGACATTTCTTCTGCTGAAAACATCCAGCTGAGTTGTAGGAAGATAAATGATCTCTCTGCTCCAAGACTGAGTACCTCGTAGGGAGGAGTTTGTGCTGCATGAGGGAGGGAAAATGCTGGGGAGCAGTAGCAATCATCAGGATGTGGCTAACTTGCTCCATGAGCAATTGTGCAAACACTGTCACCAGTTCCTCAAACCCGGGAGCAGCATTGTCTACAGGTCAGCCGTCAGTCTCACAGGAGGCATTTCAGCTCTGAGATCCCTTTGCTGATGGGGACCAAGCATGCAGGCTTCGGCATGATGCAGGAGGGACTCAGAAGAAACAGCCTTCTGAAATTAAAGCTGTAACTATTCCTTCTCTGCTATGAAAGGTTTGGCTAATGCTTTGCCAGGACCAGGTGTCTAACTAGTCAAACTAAAGAGTAGTCACTAGCCTCTACATACAACAGAGAAGATAGCCAGACCAGGGATGAAGAAATCTGAGAGATTGACAGTTTCAAGAAGTAGTTCATGAAGAAATGTAAATAAATCCATAAAATCCTTGGTGGATTCTCTGGTGAAGAAATTAAGACATCTCTCGTCCACTGTTGATTTCTTTATATTGTTTCTGTCACTTAGAGGAGCTGCTAAGATGTTTCATTTTAAAATATGATATTAAGAATTCAGTCAAGGGCATGTTGGTAGCTTTTCTGGGTGGCTGCTAAATGGCTGTTTTAGAAAGCACGGAGCTCTATTTTTAGGGAGGAAATTGGTTTATAGATTAAAATTCAAAGGATGAGGTAAACAACAACTGCACATAAATCTTTACTGCAGAGGTTTTTTTTCTCTTCAGTGCAGGTTAGTGCTTCACAACTGACTGATGAAAGAGGCCCTCACTGTTATTTTTTCCCTGTGCAGGCTACACAAACTCTCAGGTATAGTAATAAATTATGGAAGAGCAGAATGAGTGTATGTGGAGGAAAGAGGGGAGGGGAAGTAAAGCCAGCAAAATTAGCTTCTGATCGTCAACTATCCCAGCTGGAATTAGATTATGTCACTTGTGAATATTTCATAGCTAGCAGCTGAAAGACATCTAGTCAAGCAATTAAAGCCAATCAGCAGAATATCTGAGTGTTTTGCTTCTCAGCCAGCTAAAATGAGCCATGAATTGTACTGAACAAGAAAAACAATATACTTCTTCCTACTGGCAACAGGAAGGAAATGCAGGTACAAATTTGTCGGCCAGTGGTAGTTCCCGGGGGGAATGGTTTAGGGTCTCCTGTAGGTGGCAATATGCCTGGGGTGGGTAAGTATACATCTGTTGTGCTTTGGTCTGTGCAGGAGACATCAGGGAAAACCTCTCCTTCCTAATTAACTAAAGCATGTTGGAGGATGTTTTAGCATCTGTTTTATCAGAGCCATTTGCAACAAGGGCTAATGGTTTTAAACAGAAAGAGGGTAGATTCAGACTAGATATAAAGAAGAAATTATTTACTGTGAGAGTGACGAACCTGGAACAGGTTGTCCAAAGAGGTGATAGATGTCCCATCCCTGGAAACATTCAAGGCCAATTTGCATGGGGCTCAGAGAAACCTGATCTAGTTGAAAATGTCCCTGCTCACTGCATGGGGATGGACTAGATGATCTTTAAAAATCTCTTCCAACCCAAACCGTTCTATGATTCTGTTTGGGTAGCTTAGAAATTCTTCACTTGAATTCCATCTCCAAGCTAAATTCCCACTGATGGCAAAGATAATCACCCAAAGGAAGCAGCAGAGACAGAGCTTCATGGTACAACTTTGGGGGTTTCCCTTTTTTTTTTTTTTTTTTTTTTTTTTTTTTTTTTTTTCCTGGGGCCACGGCTTGCAGGAGAGGGCAGGAACAAAGTTCCTGCTTTCTGGGCACCATCAGGAACACTGGAACAAGATACCCAGGGAAGTGGTGGAGGTGTCCTGGTANCTGAGGGATTTTTCCCCAAATTTTTGAATATTAATAATAAAAATTAATATTCAGAGATATTAATAAAAATAATGCATAACCAGTTATTAATATCTCATCACAGGAGGCTCCATCCCTGAAGACATTAAAGGTCAGGCTTGATGAGGCTCTGCACAACCCGATCTAGTTGGGGATGTCCCTGCTTACTGCAAGGGGTTGAACTAGATGATCATTAAAGGTCCCTTCCATCCCATTACATTCTGTGATTCTACGAAATTAAACCTAATGTTAATTTTCTAGAACGACATTAACTTTTATGAAGAAATTAATTGTTCAGCTGGCCTCTTAATCTAGATGACAGTTTTATTACAATTAAAATATCACCTCTAGAAGCCCCTTTGTTTGCATTTGACAGATTTTATTGTGTTTATATAGACTAATGAAGCAGAATGAAATTATGCAGTTTATATTAAACTTAAATGACTGATTTATTGTATTTAAAACCCGAAATTTATCACGCATGTTCTTTAGTGCCACACAAACTACATTAGATCACTGCTGTTTTATATTCTACTTTGGTGATTTGCCCAGTTGAATAAGGTTTTGTGAATGCGCTAAGATAAGGTGAATTAATGTTCAAATAGTTCAAGCAGGAAAGACTCTCTTTAATCATTTTAGAAGGGTAAAAATGTCATGATGCTAGGTCTAGCCTGTGCTTCAGGTCAGTGGCTCTAATTTCATGGGTTGCTGGTGGTGATTTTGCCAAAGGCCTTTAATTAGAGCCTTTGCCAAGCGAGATCAACTTTCCACCCACTCATTTTTGTTGTTGAGCTTTCTTGTTGCTTATTTTTATTAATCTATCAAACTCCATTATTCCTCACTGAACACCCAGCTCAAATGGTCCCTACTGCATACAGTATTGAACAGAAAGGAGCAATGAGTACTTACGTTTCTATGCAAGTACTGAGCTCGTCACCATGCAACCTCATTTACATTAATCTTAATATTTTGTGATGATGGAATTCCTCTCACCTAACTTTGACTTCTGCCCCATAGATGCTGACAGCCAATCTCATTACTCATTAACAGACACAATTAGATATGTGGTGAGATTCACTGGACATGGCTTTTAGATGTTGACTTCAGGATGAGACCGGTTGTGCTGTAATGCTTCTATTCCTTTCCATACAGAGGAAGCCTAAGGTGATTATTTCAGGTGTAGAAGACATCTACGGTGCAGAAATCTATTTAATCAGATAATCCCAGGGCTGATATCTGAAATTTTGCTAAGACATATTCAAATCACCTGAATACTGGTACTTTTTATTGTCAATACAAGCATAAACAAAGGGTTTGTGATAAAACCTTTTGTGAATCAACCTCCGAAATAAATAACTGAAATCACTGCTATTAAGGGGTTTCAGAGAATTCTAGAAACCTTTAAGCAGACCAAGAAGTGTTATTTAAGAATAGAAATTTTCCTGAAAACTTGACTTTCAAAGACTAAATTAATTTCATATATCCAGTTTGAATCTGATAACCAGTTTTGGCCGAAAGAACTACAGGAGAATTTCAGGATATAATTTTTCTTCTTTTACAAAAAAGTGGTCGGTTAACTCATGACATCACTGATTTATTTTCCTTTGCAGTACTGTTATATCTTCAGCTTGGCTTTCCACTTTGGCTATTAGCTCATTGACATACATTGTTTCATACATAATAGTATGGGGAAAGAATGATAATGGGGCTGATTTTCTGCTCAATTATTACAATGGTATGACCAAGTGAAAAACTTAAATTATTACTGTGGCTAAATGTATTGTTTAACAATATAGACGTTTGTGGGTATGAGTAAACTGGACCTAAGAGTCAGCTTTAGTTTTTAGGACTTTATGCAGGATGATGAGTCTCACCGCCCTATCCTCTAGGTCCCAGCTGTCTGTACAGCCTGTAGCGCATGCGTTTGTCTAAACTGTGGGTGGCATCTAGCAGTTTCATTGGCAGAAAGCTTCAAGTAATCTCCAGGACTCAGCTGTGCTGGCATCAGTTTCTGTTCAGTGTAAGCAGAGATTCAGGAACTTCCATTCCTTTGTAGTGTCTATTTGAACTGTAGAAAAGCAAGTCAAAGAAAGAAACAAGGTGGAAATAGGTTCCTGGCTGATTGTTCCTACTTCTTGCTAACTCCTCATACAGCTGAGGAAAACATATAGGCTCACAGTCTGGTGAATTCTCTATAACGTTCAGAGACTTGACAACTGCCATGCATCAGAGATAGAGAATCCCAGCAAACAAGATCTTCATTAAAATATAAAAACTCTGATTCTGAAATACTTAGTTTTTTATACCTAACAGGAGGAGCAGCTGTGTCTGGTCATATAAATTCAGCATGAAGTTTCCTCCACATGACTCATTCAAAGAAATAACACTTCTCCCCAACTGAATTTCCAATGAGAAAAGTTAACACACCATGCCAGAACACACAGAAGCCAATACTGAAAAATACAGCTGCTTTAATATAACATAGTTGTCCTCCATAAAATCAAGGGATCACATTATGGCCTGTCCTCTAGCAAAAGTTCTAGGCCAAAGTCCCATATATTGCCCCTTTGAAAGTTTCTAGCCTGATGATGGATTCATGTCTCTAAGACATGCAGAATCTCTCCCATGGATGTCATGAAGAGCCCAGAAGTCTTGGCAACTTGAAAAATTTGTTAATGAAGAATATGAGTTGTTATGGGAGCTTTTCTTATATTAAAACAAAAATTAATAACAAGACAGAAAAGAAACCAAAAAACACGCTTTTGAGTTGAAGAACAATACCTTTCCTCCCCGAGGCAGCATCCCCTATTCTTTGCTGTCTGACTTGTCTTGCTTCTGTCTTTTTTGCTCTACATACAGTGATGCAATGAACCTTAGAAGCAAAGTTCTTCAGGTGTGCTAATGACATGCTTGTCCACTTAGCATTGTTAAATAATGCCTGGGTAAAGTGTTGTACTTTGCAGCAAATAATTTGTTATAAAATATATATCAAGTTGCAATGTAGAAAAAAATATGAAGAATTTAGCAAAAATATTATTTCTGTGACCTTGTATAAAGAATTTCTATTAAGGAAGGGTCTTGTATCTGTGTATGAAGTTTGACACAATATCCTTGAAAATGATAACGCTGTTAAGAGTTACAGACACAAATAAATCTGCAGAGACATTTGATGCTTCATTGCCATGCTTATCTGGGGTAGGATTTTGATGATTTCTTTGTGATAATAACTTCCTAGTTTCTTAGGATATCAAAATTTGAAATGTAAATATATGGTTGTTTGCTGCTCTTCCCCTCATTTTTGTGATGCGTGGAGTGACTCATTGCTTTTTTTCCTCCGGAAAGTTTTGGGTGCAAGTTGGACAAGTCAGCTTTACGGAGGGCCCGAGGACCACAAAAGACTTTCTTTACACCAAACTAACTGGACAAAGCCCTAAAACTTTTAAGTTTTTTATTGATAGCTCATGCTATTAAGGATTCCATACTTTCATTTCAATGCTGCTATTTTCATTTTTCATCAAGTAATTCGAATACGGAAAGAAAGTTACTTCACTCCACAGTTCACAGGCAGAATTTCATGTTAGCGTATTTAATTGAGCCTGTTGCAACCATTGAGACCATGCAGTCTCGGCTTTATAAGGTAAGGCCACATGAAGCAGAAGTAAACGTGTCAGAAAACCAGTCAGTCTTTACAGTTGCCAGAAAAGGTGTTAATATTTCTCTCTGTTCTAGTGGAACCTCATTGGGATATGGAAAAACTCATTCGTTAAGCACCACTGCAGAGTGACAGATGCTGACATATATAATTTGACAGCTGCAAATACCAGGTACTAGAAAGTGTCATTTCCCAGAAGTATAAAATAATGGGTCATTATTCCCTGACAGATTAAAAACCAAGTACTTTGAATAAATGAATCAGTAATCCTGTGTACTTTAAAAGAAAAATAGAACATTCTTTTTCTTCTTCCAGAAATAAAGGTGATTTCCTTTGTTCTTCCCTCACCTGTGTGCATTGCTGTCAATTGCCAACCCACTGAGGAGGTGGAGCAGAGGAGGTAGTTGCTCACACCATCTACTTAAGGCACTTACAATCTTTACCTTCCCAGAGGAGGGATGCCGTCTTCCTAGGTAGCCAGTGCAGAAATAGTACATGCATCCAGCACATACTTCAGAGGAGAGAATTTCAATCTTTTTGATTCCAAGAGGGTCCCAGGAGAGTAGGCACCCAGGCTAGATTCCTGCTATGAAGGGTGCAAATATATGCCTTTTGAGGGTTATCTGTCCTGCTTTGTGCTTATTGATAGGATGCATGCTGTTTTATGGCCCCTTAGGAGTACCTCAGCTGTGACTGTTCCTTGCCTTTAACTCTGAGCCCTCTTTTCTACAGCCGGGACACTGGCCACAGTGACCTTCCTCAGGCAGATAGTTAACAGTGGAGGAACCTTGACATTTCAGAAGAAGCACTGTTAGAGATGTTTGTCTTGCTCAGGGCTGGAGAAAATCCACTGGTATAAAGTGAAGTGCAGGCAGGGAGCAGGGACAGATCGCACCCAGGAGAGCTCTGCTTGAGCTGTGCTTGCTGCACTCGCCAGAGGGGCCGTGTCTCACAGGAGTGATACTCTGCCTAATGTAGCCCGAGTCCTAAAACAAGCCACCAGGCACTGTTCCCAGTATGAACACATCTAACACGTTTAACAGGAATCTAGTTGATGTCAAATTAGTTTCCAGTGCCTGTTTGTACTGAGCAGCCCTGCACTTGTGCTGTATGATTAGCAGTTAAAACACATCTGTAATGTATCTTACTTCCTCCTTCCAATATGATCGTCAAACCCATCATCACCATAACAATATATTGCATCAGATGCTGCTGAAACCAAAGACAGCTCTCCAGGTGAGCTGATAGGTATTGTTCAGTCACAGTAACACCATCGTTGTGAAAAGGAGCATGGCAGGAGTTACAGCAGTGAGTCATTGGAGGAGAAGTTAGTGGCTTTGAGTCACTGGAGAAATCACCTGAAGAGAGGGTATCTCTTGATAACTAGTTAAGCAGGTTATGACCATCCCAGCAGCTCTGCAAGAACAAAGCAGCTCTTTGTTGCTTGAGAAGAGTGCCCTTTGGTGTCTCTCGGGACAATATTTTCTTTCGTGTATTAGGTACTTCTGAAACCAAGCATTATTTATTAATTTATTCCAGCTTCTTTAAATCTATGTGCCTCAGATATAACACAAGATAGGACCATTACAACTGACAATTTTGAGCTACTGTATAACGGAGGCCCTACAAAGCTTTAACTCTAATACTGGCATTAGGGAGTTGTTCCCTTTTTCATATAAGCACAATCACTCACATAAAAGACAAATAAAATAATGTCTTAACCCACTACTTACTGAACCTATGTTGGTAAGGTTTTTACAAAGTATTTAAAGCTTTGCAATGAATTTTAAACTGTAACTTCCACTATAAAGGCTTAGATTCATTAGCAAATCTGACATGTTTAAGATCTGGGGTTTGTGTTGGTTTTAGTAAATTTCGTTTGCTACTATTTTTGTGTGTAGCAGATAAATTAGAAGTATGATAAAACCAACTGGAAAAACAACATTGAACTTAATGGATGGATACCCTATAATCTTAGAGATTTAAGACATTTTTGGACATCTCATCTATTCCAAGAACTGTAGTCTTCAGGTCTGTGACTGATCTTCTAGGAAGTATAATCATATAAATAATAATTAGATGGAAGCTAAAACCAACATGACCATACTGAACAAATATTCATAATCACAAATGTGTTTTTATCAATGGGAGTGAAAGAAAGTGAATATACTTTCAATGTTCAGATTTTAATACCTCATTACCCAGAGATCATAAATATTCATTTAAGCGATGGATTAAGAAGAACTCTTCCCCATTCCTCAATCCACTTGTTTCTTTTCCAGTATTTAACAACTGACAGCAGTTCAGATATCTGTAGAATTTGCTGAGGTTTTCCCATATTTCATTCCTAGAAGATACTATCTTAAGGCTGCCAATCATCAGGCTGAACTGTTAAAGAGAACATTTCTGGTTGCCTTATGCCAACTCAGCCTCATGCTATTCATCGCCTAAAACACCAGACTTCCAGTGCTAGTTCTGTTCAAAGAAATATAGTTGAACTGTTGGGAGGGATGGGGTGTGGGTATATTCTTGCTTTCAAGAATGTATTTCTGAAGCCTTTGAAGACAAGAGACATTGGAACAAGTCTGCAGATAGGAGATTACAGACAATGTTTGCTGTGTAGCAAACATTGCAAATCTGAAATGAATGTTTTCTCTGATTTCTTAAGCTCCATGGTAATCAAGTCAAATATTACAGAGTTGTTAAATATTGTTCTAAATGACTACTTAGGCAACTCTCAAGCTTCTATACATTTCTAGCATGTATAGGATACACATGTTTAGAATAATATAATTAAAATTTCAAATAACATAAGTAATTTTTTTTTAATGCTTATATCATAAGCAGTAGAGTTAATGCATAAGCAGCAGAGTTAACGCATAAGCAGCAGAGTTAACACATAAGCAGTAGAGTTACTGCTTCCAGGGCAAAGATTTTTAGAGGGAGATGGGGATGGAAATCAAACCAAAAGTAAGGTTAAAAGCTTTTATTGAGAGACCTGATACGCAAGTTTACATGTTTTCATTTTCTTCTTTTAGTCTGAGGTGTTGGTAACTGAAATTTCCCTTTGCTGATCCTACTTTGGCAGGGGGGTTGGACTAGGTATCCAGAGGTTGCTTCCAACTCCTACCATTCTATGATTTTATGATTCGATATAGCGTATGGCTATAGTAACAACATGTGTATCTCCCTAGTATTTGTTTGCAGTGTAATTTGCTTTTTTGTGTATAAAGTAAAGATGAGTTTTAACGGCAGTAGCTCAGGATGTGTGGTGCATGGAGTGCTAGTAAAGTGGTTCAGACACTGCTGGCAATAGAAGTCTGCAAAGAAACCATCATATCAGAATGAAAACAGCTGTCTGCCAGCACCATAAAATTTAGGAAATATTGTGTGTGATTAGTTGTTGCTCCTAATGTGTGAAAGTTGGCCTGTCTGCATACAGACAAAATAAACTCCCTTTTACTTCTTGCCACTCATACATAGAAATCATAGGATGTTGTGGGATTGATTATAAGCCATAAAAGCCAGGAAATTCAGTTTTACAGTGAAGACCATGGCAATGACTGTCTCTTTCTATTTGGATGTCACTGCTTAAGAAGCTAAGGTGAAATGAAAAGGAGCAGGAAACAAACCTCAAATGGAGAATGGGATAAAAATCTAATGGGAAAAGCAACTTGGTCAGGAAGGAACACTCAAGCACATAATATAAGGCACCTGGCCTTTCTGAAACTCAGGGGGTTTAAGTAAATCTTAGTGGTTCTGGAACAATAGCATGGGAACAGTCCAGCAAACACACATTCTGACGAGTGCCATATAGTCTTTTTCCCCAGAGAAAGAATCCTTCCCATTTCTGCCTTCCCACTAACTGGAATATTTTCAATAAACTCCACTTCAGTGAAAGCAAAAAAATAATCTGAATTGATTGCAAAGACTATAAAAAAGGGCTTTGCTTTTCTTTGTCTGTTTGGGGGGGGTGGGGGGTGTTGTTACAAAACTATTCTGTTACAATTGTCTGAAATAAACTGTTTTGCAGGTCATTTCAAAACTGAATCAGTTGAATGTTTTCTTTCTGTGAGGGATTTGTCTCACTGAACTGATAATGAAATAGACATGAAAATCGCGGACAGAAAAGGGGGTAAAAGGTTTATTTTCTTTTATATACTTCTGAGCCTTCTGCTTTAAGCAATCATAATGATGATAAATATTTATATAGCACCTGCCATTCTATGGCTTAAAAGCACTTAACACACTTCAATATATACTATTGTTCAGAAACAGGAAAAAATACTGTTCTAGAATGAAAGGCAATTTCTAGCTGATAGCACTGCTGGAAAACAGAAAGTAAACAGGATCTAGTGCAAAATAAACCAGAACTATTCAAACTAGGAACTGACTAGAAGAACAAAGCTTATATTTCCACTGCTTCAAAATTTGTCCGTGGGAATTTCAAAGCCTGATTTTTCTTATCTTTCAAAAACGGGTTGTAAAACTTAGGTCCCTCAAAGTAAACGAATGGTTTGCTACTTACTCTAACAAAGGACAAGGTTTTATTCTCCCAATTTAGTAAGATACAGCCTTGGAAGAAATGGTAAGATTTAAGTTTAAGTGCCCACAAGGGGTTAAGAAGGGCTGTAGAAATGACTAATGCTTTTGCCTAAGCAATAAAACCAAATTCTTGAGTGGGGGGAAACTGTAATATTTTTGAGTGCCTTTTCATCACAAAAATGTCATAAAAAGATTTTCTTTCAGCATGATTCACTTCATTGTATTTGCAAGAAAAGTAAAGGAAATGAAGACTTTTACTCTGGGAAATGCCATTTTCACTTTTTAATACTAGTCAGCAGCCCAGTGATTTAGGAGTCATACCCAGGAGAATACTAGGACAAGCAGATGAACTTTAATGTCTTCAATTCTTACTGGTCAAAATCAACTAAATAACAATTTGCTAGAGAACAGCAGAACCACAGGCCTTAGGTAAATATCCCAGAGGTTATTCTACGAAGTGACTCTCATTCAGTGAAATGCATATTTAGTAGTATTCTAGTTTTGTGGAAAGTAGGACAACTCCAAGAGGAAGGCATAAAGGGGCCTGTCTCCAAGTGCCCTGTCTCACAGGACAGATTTATTTCATAAACATAAACAAACTGCTAACTTCTGCATGTGTAACCTTAATTACAGCGGAATTTAACTTTCTTTCTTTTTTTTTTCTTTTTTTTAAGCCAGTTAGGAGATTTTTCTGCTTACTGTGGAGACTATTTTAAGAATTAATTTAAATATCCTAAATTATTGTGTATATGTACTAAAAATATGCTAAATTTAACCTTTGAAGTAGTTCTTACCTGTTTTGCTTCAAAAATTAAACCAACTGAATAAAAGTTGCTCTGGATTACACAGACATACTCTGTATTTCACTCTTATCAGAGAAAGACCTCTGTCCAGGGCTGTAAAGGTAGTGTCTTTGTAATAAGCAGCTTTGGACCCTAACAACTTCAAATGAGATTTCACAAAATCTCTATCACCTCTCTCAGATCCCTCAGAGTCAGTAGGAATCCATTAACTCACTGACAGTCACACTGATTCAAACAAGCTGGTATATGGCAACATGTGCTACACCAAAGACACTAATCCTGGTTCTGAGGTATCCTAGTTCTGTAGGTACAACACTTACTCTCTGGTGATCTTTTTTTCCCACCTGTGCTAGGAAGAAGGGTTGTTGCTAGCCCAAGCAACAAGTTGTGTTGCCTCCTGTTCAAGATCCATATCCATAGCCAACTGTATATTGCTAAACAGGTGCACTGTGCTTTTCCATGACTCCCTAAGCTTTTGGAGGTGGCCTCCAAGACATGGGAGAACTTGGCCTTCTAGTATCCACCTCCTGCCTTTTTGGGCTCACAAATCTGGTGTGTCCCCAGCCTGATCCTCCAGCACTGCCAAATGTCACAAACTACTTACTTTCAAGTATATGACCCAAAGAAAAAGTGATAAACCAGAAGAGTGTCAGAAGACTGTAAGATCCTTCTCAGTCTTGGAGCTATCAGCAGTCATAGCCTCATATCTCAAGGGATTTGTGCTGACCTTCGGACTATGAAAAAGTAGAGAGAAAAGCAGTCTTTGCCTTTCTTGCTGAAGGTGGGTCACAGGAATCCATGATGCTGGACCACAGTATTGCAACGGAAAAGTCTCTAACCTAATTGCTGCGGTATTTACTTCAGAGGTGGGAGACTTTGTTTCTGTCCTTTTCCCCAAATCTGGTAATACATTGCGTATTTAAGAAAAGTAATCAAAACACATAAGTAGAGTTGTGAGAAGGGATGGAAATGCAGAGCTTCCTTATCCTTCCAACTGCACTTCTCCCTCCTTCCTTTCACAAGTTAATTTTTCTGAAAGGGTTGAGAATGGTGTTACTCTCCTGAAAGGAAATGGGGGAAGTGGAAAGCCCTGAGCCTCCCTCATTTTCTACTGCCTCCTCAATGTTCTAAGCTCATGTAAGATGCAGGACACAGTACCAAAAGTTCTCAGACACTTTTCACAAGTAAAGTGAGCAAGTGCTCTGACTGGCTTCACTCATATGATCCAGAGGGACAGAAAACTCCTGTGATCTCTAGTAAAGGCAAGAGGTGAGATTTTAACATCTTCCTTATTTTTTAGTAGCTAACATGAGTTTTTGCCTGCCCTGTGTGGTGACTACAGTGAAAGCTGTTCTTTAGAACTTAATTCTCATTATACTTTTGAAAGGGTATTAAAGCACCTAATTTGCATCTGTAAATTGCACAGAAGCCTAAAGGTTACACATGGTAATGCTGCCCACACAGGAGCCTATGCTGTTTTCTAGATCCGATCAAATGCTTTACAGGGAAGCCTTTTACTTGAATCTCTAATGGTGTTTACTTATGTTTCAGACTTGCCTTTGCGAAATAAGAGATTTCCATGCTCTAAGGGCCTTTGTGCATTTCCTACACAGATTTTGCTATGCTAGGGGAAATGTTTATGCAAATGGGAAAGACGGTACAGAAAGTGGAGAAGAAAAATATCAGAAGAACAAAACTGCATTTCTTCTAGCTTCATCAACTCAGCTATATTTTCCTCCTGACAGCAACTTTGAAATAGCAAAGGAATTCCTTCTTCCAACTCTTCCTGCAACCTAAATGCATAATTGATGAAAATGTATTGGTTACATGAAAGCCTCACGAAAACCACCAGGAAAGCACTGTAGATTATTTTTTCCTCCTTTTGCCGCTGTGTTTTTACAGATGTGATATGTGACTTAAGCAGCCAAAGCAGGCAGTTGTGCTTTAGCTCTGTAAAATAGTCCAAACAAAGAAAAGGGGTTTGCTTTCCTCTCCTGTTCACTTTTCCTCCAGAGGGTAATCTTAAAAAAAAAGAAAAAGAAAAGAAGAAGAAGCAGCTTTTAACTGACATATCTACGAAAATTTGTGAGAAAAACTGCACATTTAGAGCAACAGCTTTGGTTCCTGCAAAGAAGGCGGCAGCAAGGACGCCCCAGTGGCCTTTGTCAGCCGGTGCGCGGCCTGTGGCACCCCGGGGCTGCAGCTGCCGCCATGTCGAAGGTTCGAATGCCACCTAGTGGGCCTCTGCCACCTGAACCCACCGAGGCCGTTAAATTAAATCCCTGCTGGTTGCACTCACAATGATTAATACATATTGCAACCGAATCTAGAGCCTGGACCAGTGGATCACAAAATACCCCGAGGCAGCAGGAGCAACAGCAGCTGAGGGAGGCATTTGCCACAGCGTGTTACAGGGGTGCCTGAGATGTCATCTCACAGGATCTGCACAGACCACCTAGGCACCATGAGCAGTTCTCCTCCTGCACACAGGGGCATAGGNCCCCGCCACGAGCCTTGGGTGCTGTCAGATAATAACCTTTTTGCGAGTAAATACCAAAAGCCTCTTGTTGCCTTCTGCCATAAGCAGAAAGTTGCTCCTTGTGTCCATGTAGTGAGGAAGCGGTATACTGACCGCAAAGCCTTCTCTTCCAGTTTAAATCGAGTTCAGTTAATGTATATATTTAATAGTTATTTCCAGATCCTATTATAACCTGTATATAGTTTCCATAACGTTGCAAAGACCCTGTTATTATTATTAAATGGTGGTTGGGGTGATGCAAGTTCTGAATATTTAATATTAATAAACTATATCTTAATATTTTTAAAATATCATCTCACAGTAATTAATTACCCCTTTCTGTAACAAGGCCTCTCTCAATCATAGAATCAACCAGGTTTGAAGAGACCTCCAAGATCATCCAGTTCCACCTATCACCTAGCCCTAGCCAATCAACTAGACCATGGCACTAAGTGCCACATCCAGTCTTTTCTTGAATACCTCCAGGGATGGTGACTCCACCACCTCCCTGGGCAGCCCGTTCCAATGGCAAATCACTCTCTCTGTAATGAACTTTCTCCTAATATCCAGCTTAAGTATCCTCTGGTACTTGGATGCCCTTGTAACTCTTAAGGTCTTTCCTCTTTAAAGTTCATAGAAAACCTACATGTGAAGACAACTGTGAGGCACTTTGAGTGCTCCAGGACAGATATGAGGATAGATGGTGGCTGGCTGCTGTGATCAATTGCCAGCCTACCATGCTCAATGCATATAGAGCTGTGATAGATATAACAATTGATTTGTTTTTTCCATTCATCTGGGAAAGGTAGACTGTGTGCATCTGTAGAAAAAATGAGCTAACTGCAATTCATGATACGGCTGTGTAGTATGATGCAGTCACTCACTGAATACTCCCATGACATCCTATGAACTTAGTAGGAGGAAGCAGTGGGAAGGAAGTGATCAGCCAGACCTTTTAAGCACTGGATAAAAGGTCAGCACCTGGTGTTTCTGGTGTGCATGGGGGTTTGGTGTGCCAGTGGCTTAAGAGAAAGAAGTGGTGCAGATTTGGCTTTAGTGGAGGGTGTTTGTGCCAGGAACCATGTGAATGAATGCATACATTTATTACTGAGGAAGCGTACAGGATGAAAGCATTAGCCTGGTAAGGGCAGGAGTGGAAAGGTCAACCACTTTTTTCTTGTCTCTTACCTTGAGTCAATAGTGAGTTTCAATTCTTGATTTAAGAGTCAGCTTCTGTAAGGGAGTGGAAGAACAGGCTCATCCCCTTACACATTGTGTGATCCACAGAACAGCAGGTCTGCGAGGGGCTGGCTGCCAAGCAGCTACATGTGTGCAGCGTGCTCCTGTGCCATAGGAAAACATTTTAGTCTTGCCCCTACTCCTTCTGTGGCTAGCAGTAAATCACAGTTGTTGTTTTTCACATTGGAGAGGATGGATAATCAGTGTTAACAAGCCAGGATGAAGAGCTTATGTGTCCTATATGGTGTGTGCTGTAACTCTGGACATCTACAATAGAAACACAGGACCTGCTCATCTAGGCAGGTGTCGTGGTAGGCCTAAGCAGGCCAAAATAGGCTTATACATGTCCTGGCTTGCCCAGACGTTGTTTTTCTGCTCTTTCTCTCTGTTTTGGGGAGAAGCAACCACGGGAAAGAGGACAAAGAACCTGGAGCCACTGAGTCCGAGGACCCTGGCCCTTTGCAGCCTGTGGAAAACAAGGTACACATGCTCAGCTTGTGTATGCCTTGTGCAGGGCCTGTGTTCTGCCCTAAAAAGGGTAAAGCAAGCTATGGCTTCACCTAATATGGTCAAGCTTGGCTAACTGCCATTCTGATTGGCTATTCTGTGTCCAAAGGCCCATTAATCTCAGGCTGTATGGATAAAAGGAGATGAGCAGGGAGCACAATGCGTGCTCTGCCATTGTATCCATGCTCTGCCATTGTATTTGTGCTGCCTTATATCCTGAACTGCCTGGAAACTGCCTTCCAAAAGTTTACCAAGAACAGGCTCTAAATGTCTCCATGCGATCGGCCTGCATAGCCAGCGTGACATCATGCCAAGACTGCACATCACAAGACATCCTGCCTACACCTAAAAGTCTCCTGCCAAGATGGGAAGTCCTGGAGATACACAGATCATCCAGAGGAGACCAGGACCAGGTCAGAGACTGTCTGCCTCCTTTCCCCAGCAGCCCAGGAAGAACCAGAAGTCTCAGCAGATGACATGAATCCCCTGAAAGTGTTTGGGCACTGTCTGAAGCTGTAGCCAGCCCCGCGAGTCGGGACACAATTTTGTAAATACTTAAGCCTCTTGTAATTCACCATTGCCTTCTGCCATAAGCAGACAGGAGCTCCTTGAGTCCATCTGGTGAGCAAGCGGTGTATTGACCACAAGTGGTACACTAACTGCAAAGCCTTCTCTTCCAGTTCAATCGAGTTCAATTAATGTTACATATTATTACTAGTTATTTCTAGATCCTCTTGTAACCTACATAAAGTTTCCATGACCGATGCAAAGAACCAATTATTATTAAAATTAGTGATCGGGGTGATGTGAGTTCTGAATATTAATAATATTAATTTTTTAAAATATCATCTCACATTAATTATCCCTCTACTACAGTAGGATGCCTGTTAGAAACATGAAGACTAGATATGCATTCAACTGCCTATCCACAGGTCTTATTCTGGGATGAATGTACAGCTGGATCTCTCAATGTCCAAGTTTAGCACCTATACCAGACACTTCTCATAGTTCCTTGTTTCCTTGCACACACTGACTTATGTAACACAAACATCTTGGTTTCAGCAGGGTGGCAGGCAGGAGGCAGGAGTCTTGGGTTCAGTTCTCACCTCTCCATCCAGTGAGTAAATGTAAACACTGCTGAGAAGACTGTTTTATTTCCCAGTCTAATGGGTATGTTCATGGTGAACAAAACTTCAGGAAGAGAGGCAAAATGCTTTATTACCTTATTAATGGGGGGGTTCTCCTGAGAAAAAAAGGAAAAATTCCCCCTCTGCCCCATATTATCAAAGCTTGAACACCAAGAAACCAGAATTACAACATGGAGCCAGAAAAAAGAGCAAATGAGAAAGTATACGTTACTGTGGTCTGTATGTACCAGGCTGTAAGATGAGCAAGCTCGCTTCTGATCCAGGCCTCTCAACAGCTTGTCTTTCACAATTCACCAGCACTGAATGTTTATTCAGTGGAAATAATGCTGGGAACTAGACTAATGCTCAGTTAATGATTTGTTTCCTGATAAATTCACATTCTGCACAGTAGTTCTTTTTCAATAAAAGAGCAGATGTGTTGATTGGTTTGGAGTTTGGGGGTTGTTAAAGAAAAACTGCAATGAAGAGGCAGAATAGGCTGGAACTGAAGGCTGAGCAAGGAATAAGGCAGAAGTGTTCAGATCAGAGCCAGGAAGTGGGAAAAGGAGGATGGTGATGAGACTTTTAGTTACCTGCCCTACTTGGTTATTCTTATGCAGAAGGAAAACTGGTGCACTTGGAATGGTTCCTGTGTATCTGGAAGGAGGCAGTCTGGTATGGCAAGATTTAGTAAACCAAAGCTGTCGCAGCTGTCAAAACTGCAGAGATTGCTGTTGTCTAAAAGCAGCTCAGCAGAGGGAATGATTTCATTTATGTTCACACAGGCTTGGAAAGGAGAGGTGCAGTGAAGATTATGACTTATTCCTTGTGCTCTTGTGACTAGTACTTTGGGTAGTGTTCCTTAAAAGGAACATAATTCGGATTCAGTGTTGATTATCTGCTATGTGGCAAATCGTCAGAGAGATTGTGTTTATACCTCTGTTCCAACTCTAATTATAGTACCACTTGAATTAATTAATTAAAAAACAATTTATGATGAAACAGATGTGTAAATGTAGGACAGAGATCAAAAATCGTTAATTACTTCAATAATCCAAATAATAACTGATCTCAAGCAGTAACTCCATATAAGACTGAATATTCTTGTCAATGACAAAGGGATGTTAGATGTTCTTTTCTTTGGCTTTTCTGTTTGTTGGGTTTTTTTCAACCGTTTGACCATCTGAATATTTTGTCCCAGAATATTTAAGGAACTGGAAACTGTGAACCAAATGCTTATCAGTCTGGAAAGCAAGATTCTCAAAACTGAGGAATTCTACAGAGGCAAACTCAGATTTTGTCTATTCTGTGCTTTTAACGGTACTTACCTGAAGCCAAATACTGTGTTTAGGCTATGACAAGGCCTATAAGTGTGAGACACCACACAGACCCCTAGTACGGCAATTATGAGAGTACCATCAAGAGCCTAAGTGGCCTATAAAAATCAAGGTAGAGTCTACATCTCAACATCACTCAGAATAGCTGTCAAAGACACCTCTAAGGAAAAGTTTACAAATGCTTGTAGGACAATCTCCCTTCTGGCTTGCCAGAAAGGCAACCAAAACAGCAGTTGGCTAGGTAGTGCACTGGCACAAGTGAGAAAGCTCTGTTTACATCAGGAGGTCAGGTGCCACTCAACACTCAGAAGAACTGTAGTATGGGCATCAGGACATTTAGTTAGGATTACATATAACTGAATCCCAGCCCTATCAGATACCAAGAGTCTCTAACCATGAGGCTACTGTGAAAAATGAAAGGGCCTGTGATAGCACCCCTTGTGCTTTGATTTTTTTTCTGGAACTCAGTGCTGACAGGGGCCATTTTGGGGGCTTTGGTAGAGTTTATAATCCCTCAATTGCAGCAGATCTTAGGTGTCTCTCTTTCCAGGCTTGAGGACTGGTTGGCTTCTCTCATTCATTCAGAAATATCAGTGCTTAGTGGTTATCTAATCTGAGATTTAAGTGAGTAAAATTTGTCTGTAGGCAAAATGCAAGTTTGGCAATGGTCTAAATATAAATATATTTTATAAAGCATAAGGCTACATAATAGAGAAATATTTTTTTCTATGTTACCTTTCCCATGGTTGAGAAACTTCAGAAGTAAAGAATTGCTTAAAGCTCACTTTTTAATTATTTGGAATGGTCCTTTCTTATGGCACAGTTATTTCAGCCACTCATTTCTGCTGCATTTATCAAAGAAGAAACTCAGCTGGTGTTTGATGCACCACATCAAATTGTGTGCACCAAAGTCCAGTTCTCACCAGCAATTGTTGAAAGAGCAAGCTTACTTCAAAGGGGGAAAAAAGCTGTCTTTTAAACTACATTAAAAAAGAAAACCGATAACATTGGATAGTTCTCCTTAGAGTTAGATGCCACCATGGAGATAGCTTTGAGACAACAAAGTGGCTGTTGCTAGCTAACATAGGTAACTGTCTAGTTTCCTAGGCAATCAGCACATTTTTTCTGTGCCCTTTAGTGAATCAATACAGATTAAGAAAGACTAGATAATCTATAGGGTATGTGATCTACAATGACAGCTGGCCCATGCAGATATTTCTCCAAAGCCTGTGCAAGCCAGGAATGAACCACAGGGACTTTGCAAATCCCCACAAAAAGCCATGCACTGATGGTTCAGGCTGCAGAATCATTTCTCAAACTGAGAAATGCCAAATGCTAAATTGCCAAATACTTACTCTCCTCAGTCTGGCTGTTACATCTGGTAGCGTCTTCCTAACCAGCTAACTGCTGTGGCTGGGGAAAGCACTGTTATCTGTAGGAACACTCTGATTGTTTGTGACCCTGAATATAAGATAATTCTGAAGACAGCAAGGGTTGAGGTCATTAACTGTGCTCAAACTGTGCTTATAATGTGCTCAAACTGAGTATATCAATTATGCTCAGAATGCAAGAAAGATTAAAGGAGGGATGCAGAGGTGACCAAATGCTGCAGCTACAGTACAGCAATTCCTGTCTCATTCTGCCTGAGATCTCACAACCGCTTCAGGATACAGTTCTGGCAATCGCGTCCCAGATTCTGATTGACTTCACTGTGAAGTCACTAGTTACCAGTTGAATTAGTGAACATGTATTGGTGGCAACAGCATACTTGTTTCAGGTGAAACGAGGACCTGTGCCAGAATACATGGTGCACAGCTGTAAAAGGGCAGCACTGAACTCCTCTCAGCATTTTCTTTTCCATTTCCCAGCTGTGCCATCACAAGTGATGACAGGTAGGTCTAAGGTTCAGTCCCTTAGATACAGAAACTACTACTACTTATTCAAGTTGCTGCATGCCTGATAGCTCCTGGCTTTTCAGTGGATGCACTGGGCTGTGTAAGGGCCACAGAAATCAATGGAAGAAGCTGGAGGGCCTGGGACTCCAATATCAGCTTCCGAAATGAGAAATTTAACTTAAACTAGGATGTTGCTGACATGTCAATTTTACCAAACTTTTTCCCTGGAGCATGTCTTGAAATCTATAATGTTCCTTTTGGATAAACCACTGATTAATGTCTCATTTGCCCAATGCCATAGTGCCTTTCTCTTTGGTTAGTACGTTAATCAGGATGAAGCCCAATATTCTTTGCTACTACCTAAAAGCCTTTGACAGAGATTTATGGGATATTTCAACCGATTAAATGGGTGTGCTTGAATCTGCCATTTTCAGTTATTGACTTTGCTCTGAGCTTAGCAACTGAAAAGTATATACAAAGCCTAAAAACATGAGGGATTTGCAACATCTCACTTTAGAGAAGCTTCATGATTACTGCAAATGGAACAAGCTGATAGGAAAACTTTTTTCTTCTCTTTTTAGACTTCTTTAATAGAACATTTATGATGTAATAAAAACCACTTACCTCTGAAAATAAAAAAGTCGACAATCAAGGCTGATTATTTAAAGTCCACTGAGTAAACTCTAGTAACATAACAATAGCTAGACCATAACTGAATCAAATATCCTAAAACATTCATCAAGAGTGAATCATCCCTACAGATGCAAAAAGGAAACATCAAAATCATGCAGAAATATTAAATTAAATACTTCTCTAATTACTAAGATGTTCAAGAAGTGTTTCCAGTACTGTCAGTTTTATTTAAAAAATAGAGTCCAAACATTGTTTTTTATAAGGTGCAACATCTTTTCTACAATTAAAGGAAAAAAAAAAAAAGCCAAAACCAACACCAAACCAAAGCAAAATAATATTAATAATTATAGTGTCATTCCAACACAGAATCAGTCCCCTGTAATTCTTAAGCATTCTTTTTTTGCTTTGTCAAAGCGTAAGAATGAACAATTAGTATCAATGTGACAGCCAAAGGATCTGGCTAATCTCATCCACATTCTGAACTTTAATAATCAACTTTCTGGTACAGGTTGCTTCAAGTACACATCAGAAGCTGAATGTAATTGAACACGGGTCATGCAAAACAAAGGTACAATACTGAACTTGTATCATCCAAAGGTTTTCGTCTCTTGTTTAGCTTCACATCGTTGAAGTCCAACTGCCTGACCACAAGGACTGAACTGAGGTTGCATAAAGTGAGCACTGTATACCAAACTACTTACTTAACTCCCAGATTTATCAGGCTATGTGACTTTATTGAGCTCTAAAAACTCAAATAACTATGTAAGGCTCAGATTTATGCCTCTCAGAGTCTATTTGGTAAATTCTCAGGCATATTTGGGGACACTGATGGAAAATTCTGACCGATAATGGGGAAATACATCAAATCATTACATCAGAACAGCGGTTTTTTGAGAAAAGCATGTTATTAATTTATATTAAGAGTGTTCCTCATTCAGACATTCATGCAGGCTATGAAGACTGCAGCATGGAGGAAGTTTTCTAATTAGCAAAATCTGTGCAGTTTCAAAGCTCTACTTGTCATCCTAGCATCACCTCAGCCTTCATAATTCCAAGCAGCTGAAGTTAACTATGACTGTGTCATTTCTGGACGGTTAGTTATCAATCCCTGCTCTAAGGAGGTAGAACATATTTTGAGCAGACACTGGAACAAGCAGCAACAGTACATAGTTACACATTCAAAGCTTTTTTCCTTGATCCTTTAGATATTTAAACCATTCCATCTAAAGAGGGAAGTGTTTGATAGAAGAGATCTGTACATCTATTTACCTGCTTTCTGCTTGGGTTGTAGTTCCAGGATTGATAAAACTGCACCCACAATAAGTGCATAAATCTCAATTCCTTCTGTTTTTGTTTCTTACAAACCATCATGATGGTTTCGTGGACCCTGGTTTTAAGGCCTGAGGACTCCTCACTATGCCTGTGAATAGTCATGGACTGAGTTTCATCTGATAACCCAAGTCAATACCCAAATGAGTTTCTTTTCACGGCCAATGTAACTTCACTTAGATGATTCCATGCCTTTTTCTCAGGAAATTACAATGTTTTCCACTCTGGTTTCTGTTATCAAACATTGGACTCAGCATTATGAATGCAGTCCATAGCTCTACCACGAACTACATTACAACTCAACATGACCTGAAATTTCCTTCACTAACAGAGAAGGCTCCTTTTCCCTGACATACATGAAGCCTTGACTTTGATTTCAAGCAGCAGAGGAATTCACTCCAAACTTACTTCTCTTAGTTTGTAAGCAAAAGAGGTATGCAGAAGCATTTAAGTGGGGAGAGTATGCACTCTTGTTTTCTATATAAGCATAAAGGAAGATGGGAAAATGTTCATTAAACATGTATATATTAACATCAAGAGTTATAAAAGTGAAAAGTAGAACGCAATCCTTGAGCTTTAATTTCAGAACAAGCTTGTTCTCAAAAATCAGATTATTTAAATTAGTCCAAATCCCTTAGATTCTAGTAGTTTTAGGTTTAGTTATGGGAATGAACTGATTTTATTTTATGATGGTATCTCTGTTCAAATGAGGGAGCCCAATATTTACGAGCTTACTTATTGACTTGGTTGGGTTTTATGAGTTTGGCCGATGATAGCTTCACAGAAAAACATAAGAAACAAAAATATTATGCTGTATATCTTATTTTCAGAAGGAAAGGGATGTTCAGTTCTATAGCTTACATAGTTTTAACAATATCCCTTCAATAATACATTGTACTGCAGATGTGCAGTTCACAAAGAGTATACACTGAAATATTTATAGGCTTTGGCCAGAGCGACATATATTCATGTCAGTTTGTTGCAAACACTATTGTTAAATGGAGTACTTAGCAGATTAAAATTATCCTTTTACTTCTGTTTCTTTTACTTAAACAATTTGGGCCATATTTTGTGTGAATGCAGTGGGACACATGCCAGATGGAAGCAGGGTCACTGGAGAAAAGAGGAGGAATATGTGACATATAACTTAGGGCATCTTACTCAGGCTGCACCTGGCTAGTTTTCTCAGTTCAGGGACAAAATAATCACACAGATTGCCTACAAGTTGGATCAACTTGCCTACGGTCTGGCTTTTGTCTGGAGGAAGCAACAGGCTCTTCTGGTATGAAAGAACTCCACCCATCTCTGTCCGTGAAGACCATATGGATGCAATGACCTTAAACTAGTATCTGTATGAATTTAAACAGAAATATCATAGATCTTTGAAGTATAAATGAAGGGACTTTGAGGGTCTGAAGGCATTTCAGGGCATCTGCGTTAGGATGCAGATTCTCTCTCCAAGCTTTAAGCTTGTGCTATAAAGCAAAGAGTGGACAGTGTGGACTGCATGTTACTTAGAGTAGAATTTGGTCATCTGTTACTGACAGCAATGTTCACTAAAGTGCTAGTATATTAACACAGACAATGTGGACTTTACAAATCTCACAGGGGACGAGAATGAGGGTTTAGGAAAATTTAGCATTTTTACCTGAGTGACTTGGATGTGTCCCTAGAAGGGGCTGTTAAATCTTGTGTTCTTACTGCAAATAGATAAATAATTAAAGCTTTGCTATCCTTGTTAACATTCTCAGTTCCTTTGACCTTATCCAGCCACAGTGCTGTGGGGAGGGATGCCATAGTCCTATGACTGGCAGATGCATTAAAGAGTAGATCTGTGAACAGGATAAATATCTGTGACTGCTAACAACTTCAGCAATCTCTTGGCAAGGCAGATCAATGTTGTGGAACAGCAATGATGAAAAGGAACTAAATGGAAAATCAGGAATCAATGCAGAACTTCGTTAGTTTGTGAAAAATGATGATGTACATAGGAGGAAACGGGGGAGGGATTCAACCTCTTGTCACTAACGTTGAAGAGAAATGGATACCAATCTTCCTTTAGTGTCTTTGAAAATTTCTCCATGGGCTTCTATGGGGCTTTTTCCTGTTTTGTGCACAACAAACAACATAATACCAAATGATACCGTACCTGTATGCAAAGTTGCATAGAGAAATAACATATCCTTACAAGTAAGTAACATTCCAATATAAATAAAGGGAAGTTGATGGACAGAAATGTTAAACTTTGTAAAAATCAAACAACTAAGGCAGGGAGCAGGGAACACTACATTTTGGAGTGAATTGAACTGTGTTCTTGCTCCTTTAACTCCAGTCTCTAGTCACTTAATTTTTACAAAAATAAATGATGACAATTTTTTTCCATTTTAAAATATGACCTGTTTTTTTCTCTCTCATGAAAATGGTATTATTCAGTAGCAAATAAATAGCCATCATTTCAGTAACAAAAGCAACAGACATTACTCATACACACTCTTCAGTCTGGAACATAAATCTTTGTATCTCTCAACAGTTTATACATAAGCAGTCTTCACACCTGCCACAGGAGTTACTGTGAACACTGATGCACCCCACCGGTGCTCCTGGCTCTTGGTCTCTAAGCACCACATCATTTATATACACTAACACTCCAATTGAGCTGTTGGGAATCTCATTAAGGAAACACAGCTTGATGTCTGCAGCTGCTCAGAGCTTCTAAACTGCCTTCCTCATCAAATAAGTGCCATCCTGCATCCAATCCCTCTGTCAGAGGCATATTGGGTCATTCCTCACACACATTACATTTTCTCTTTAAACAAAATGAAATACCAAACATAGCCTTTGTGTTAACCTAAAAGGGATTCCTCTGGGGTTACTTTCTTCTTCCTTTACCAGTCTAGTTAAACATGATAGATTCAGGGTCCTGGTTTGCCATTTGAGCCATATGTCTTAATACATCCTTTTTAGTTATGATACCCAGCAGCCTCCTAGAGGAGAAAAGGAAAGGAAAGGTCACCAATCATCTCATGTATCATCTGTTTTTTTCACCCTGTTTAGCTGCATGGACATTGTGTGAGTGCCTCCACATAGCATTGTTCATTGCACCCATTCCCAAATTATCATCTTTTACAAAAAGAATTCTCACTTTGTGTATTTTTACTACCCTGGTCATGATCACTAGGTGAAATATTTTGGGTTTTTACCTCTATTTGACTGAGTGAGAAACTACAACTAATGATACTTTGTACAGAAAAATGTAAGGAGTTTGCTTGGGCTCAAGCTATAGAGGACAATCGGCACAAAACCAAGCTATCAGCATGCTGAGCTTGGGCCTGGAGTTTAGTAATCTACAAACTAAGCCATAGCACAAATTTTCTGAAACTTCCACTGCGTAACAGCATAATTACTATAAATTTGAGTGAAAATTCCTCATTTATGTGAACCTAAAAAATTATACCTGTCAAGAAAGAAGAGGCCTGTGGGATGTCTGACCCCAAGAGTCGAAAGCTTCCTAAGCCTCAATATTTAAGGGCTTTTATTTTGAGTCTTTGAAGGTCATGAGGCACAGAATTTTGAAGCTGTGTCATTGTTACAGGTTTTTTCACCTTTCGTTTCATGTAAGTGCAAGAATTTAAGATTAAAATTTCCAAATCTGGGCATCTAAACCTGTATTCTGACAATGGTTCTTATTTTCTTAGTGCTAAGGACACTGCATTGATAATAATAGCTGATCAGCCGATACACACTACTTTTTAATAACAAAAAGGCTTTTTGCAGAAGACTAATTTAGTCTTTAATATTTGAAAATGATGGTTTTTTTCTATCCTGTTGTAAATTTTATCCTTGCTGCTAGATCCTGGCATGAGCCATGACCCCAAAATAGCTCAAATCCCATTGAAACTGTGGCTTTCTACTTTTCTAATTTCATGTTTGCCCACACTTCTTCGGTTCTTTTGGTTTTGGTTTTAATGCACTTCTAGTTTATATACTTTTCAACTTTCCATTAAAGAAAGCTGAAAAGATACATTTTCCTCCATGGACATCTTTATCACAGTCTTCACAAGCATGTAATCTAGCTGGATGTCTGGAGACAGGCGCATTCTTTTCAAGCAACACTACTTGCCACATTTGCCTCTGTTGAAAACTAAACAAGAGTAGGAGTTGGAGCAGTTTATTTTGGATTTATCTTTACCTTATCTAAATGACAATACACTAAGGATTTGGGAGAGCAGAACAAACATGACACCCAGCAAGTGCCATTTTGGTTCTGTGTGTGACTTCTTTTGTTGCCCTGGAGAGCCACTGGCTCAGTTTTCCTCATTCTTCCATTCACAAAATGGACAACATCGAAATATTTACTTGACTGTCTCAGAGGCGATGATTAATTAGCTACTGTCTATACTTAGCTTTAGAAAGGAAAAATGGTGGTTTTGTTAATGCTGAAGAAAATCTCGTGAAACTCTCTAAGCAGGCACGGCACAGCACCTACTCACTGTTGTAGAGCACTCCAAATTCTTTCCTTCTCTCCCCCCACTCTGTCTCTGGGGGTTTGAATGCAGAGGAGAAGAATGCATGAAAAACTGCTTTCCCCCCACCACTCAAGCTTGAAGGGGGAACAGCAAAAGGCGCCTTTCTTCACACATGTACTGACCCATGTGGAAGCCCGGGCTGGGAATTGGGCTGGTGGTTGGCTGGGTTCTTCACGCCCAGTATAAAATGGCAAATGTGCACTTAGTCTAGAGTTCTTGTTTTGCAACATCCCTTCTTTTGGACAGTTCTCCCCACTTTCACACCACTCTGTGCAAATCTGCAAGCTTGGCAAGTCCTGGTGTCCCTTTGAGAGAGCAGCCAGCAGCACCCGGACCCAGTTACTCTTGGACTATACCACAGCCTTGATTTCTTGGCTGCTATTCCAAACTGGGGAGACCTGAGCAGTCTGGCTCTCCCCTGCTGCTGCTGAGGCAGCATTGTTCCACGATCATCCCACTCATGGAAGAAGTGTTTGAGACACTTCTGAGTTTGGCAGCTTTTCCACTCACCTTGGACTTCTGCCATTTGGATCCATGATTGGATATTGCTTGCAGTGTCAGAAAGCAGAAAAGCCGCAGAGAAATCCAGCAAGGGATCATCTCCAATTTCCTATCTCACCTCCAAGAGTAAAGCCTGCTGTTCCCTTAATTCTCTGCTCAGCCTAATTTTTAGTGGGGTAAAGCTGTGTTTGTAGCTTAGCCTTTTCCATTTTCTGACTTCCTAAATCTCTAAATTTGCCCATAGCATCCTGTGAAGAATTCCCGACTCAATTAGAGCCTGTAAATAAATCTAACCTAATTCTGTATATAGTTTTGGGGGGGAGTTTTCAGGAAAATAAAATAATTCTATTCCTGACCAAGCCACATTAATTCCCTGCCTCCATGACACTCACCCACTTCGAGTGACAAGACATTGCCGGAGTCCGAGCTTCCTGAAAATATCTACCACTGTCTCCATTGGTGTATGGTCAGTGACAGTGAAAGGGCTCAGGTTGAGAATGCGACGGAGCTTCAGTGGATGGGGACTGTTGGGTGGCAGTTCAGGGGGGTCTTCAGTGAAGTACACAATGGAGTTGCTCACCACTCCATCCTGACGCTGTCTCGCATTCTCTGTACAAGAGAAAGATCAAGGTAGACAGCTCAGTCAGGCTTAATAATAAAACAAAGCAAGAGTATTGCTCTTTGAAAAGCAAAGGCAGTAGTTGCATTTTGCTTTAAACACACTGAGGTCCCAGAAGTTTGGAACATTGAGAAAACTTGAATTTCCTTGAGACACTGTTCCCTTAAAGCAAATGTAAAGTGATATTTTACTAACATATACTTTTGCTTGCTTGGGATAATGTTTTCTGAATAAATATGCAGAGTGTTGCATTCACAAGCATCACTAATGCAATTCTGTCAAATTCAAGTTACTATGTATCATTTCCTCTGTTGTGAGAGTCACAACAGAAACTTCTATTACACGCCCAACAGTGAAGTCAACAGCTGCATATGGTCCCAGCTGTCTTGGAGCACTATGTTTGTTCCCAGACTCAATGGAGCTGGGGAAATCTGGGCACTCTGAATGGATTTATGAACACAAAGTGAGGGAAAGAGAAATTCACAACCCAAGGATACAGGTGTGGTGTGTGTGCTGTTCTAGACCAGCACACCTGGCACGCAGGGTGAATTTTGTGGATTTGCACTTAATTCCTTAAATAGAGTTTGCACACCTAAATTCTAAAAGGGCAGAAAATGCTAGCATCCTACGTAAAGCAAAACAATAAAAGGAGGAACAACATACACTTGCCAATTAGTTTGATACACTTTTCTCAACAGTATATATTTGACCACATAAGTTCAGAAGCAATCCTGCATACTTTGATCAAACTATGATGTGAACTTCACACTATATCCGGAATTTGCATGATCAGTACAAGCCTTTTACTTTAAAGAATGCTCCAAGAAGAATTTTCAGGATTCACTGATTCGTAGATTGCATTGGGTTGGAAGGGACCCTTAAAGGTCATTTTGTCCCACCCCTCCTCCAGATCTGACTGCCTAGGGCCACACTGAGTCTGATGTTGAATGTCTCCAGGGACAGGGCCTCAACCACAACCCTGGGCAATCTCTTCCAGTATTTTATGACTCTCATTGCAGAGAACTCCTTCCTTATGTCTAACATAAACCTACCCTTCTCCAGTTTAAAACCATTGCTCCTCAGCCTGTCACTACAAGCTCTTCTGAACAGTCCTTCCACAGCCTTCTGTAGGTGCCCTTCAGATACTGAAATGTAGTTATAAGGTCTCCCCAGAGCCTTCTCTTCTCTAGGCTGAACAGCCAACTGAAGCAGTTTACTTTCTTAGAAGTGTTTACCATAGTCCTATTCACTACAACAGGGTATAAACAACACATGAAATGAACTTCCAAATGATAGACCACTTCTCTTGCCACAGAATATGAACATCATGTGCTTGGCTCTGAAGTTTTAACACTTTTTGTATAAATTACAAAGGCAGAGCAATGGACAACGGTTTTAAACTAGTGAAAAGTAGATTTAGACTGGACATTAGGAAGATGTTCTTTACTGTAAGGGTGGTGGTACACTGCAAAAAGATGCTTAGGGAGGTGGTGGAGGCCCCATCCCTTGAGACATCCAAAGTCAGGCTTAATAGGACTCTGAGCAACCTTATCTAGTTGAGAATGCCCCTGTGCTTACTGCAGGGGTGTTGGGCTGGATGACCTTTAAAAGTCTCTTCCAAACCCAGTCCATTTTATGACCCTAAGAAACTTGTGGAAATAGTTGAATCATTATCTTTGATTAATATAGACTGCTTCTGTTCTGGAGATGTGTAGCAAATCAGACATACTCAAAGTGTATGTGTATAGTCTTGGAGCTTGTTGCCATTAATCAAAGTGCAAAAACCTGCTCCTGTGACTTGTAATGTGTAGACAGTAATGGTTTCTAACATGTTCCAGCTGCATTTTTTTCCCTTTAATGATCATTGTGTTGTAATATTTCTGGAACTGAAGCAGTGGTGGCTCAAACCTAATATCAGTACAGTATGTGATTTTCAACCTTCTCACCCCGCATATTACAAGCCCTATTGGAATTTATAGGAATGATGCTAACTTTGTCTCATCTTGTTTTGATTCATACATCTAATTTCATGTATGACTATGCCTGCCTAGCTCTTTGATATATGAGCTGTGCTAAGAGGTAACATTAATCAAGGTAACTCCTACCCTTTGATAAAAACCCTTGACAGCTAGGTATTTCCTTCCCAAAGCTGCACCCAAAGCAATAGGGCCAAGCATTTCAGTTACCACATTCCTGCTCCCAAAGCAGCAATGACCTGGACAACAGTGATTAGCGAAAGCCATGACTTCACTCTTCCAAGTCAAACATCTCTCTGGAGAAATTTGAATGATGTAGTACTATTGAACAGATTCACCAGCGTCAGAAAAATAAATGGTGGAATTTGTATGCAGTCTCACTGGAACAGGGAGCTTGAGTAAAGGTAAATCAGAAAACCAGATCATTTTTGCAGTTAGTGAGTAAAAAAAACAGATACAGTTTAACAGAAGGAGCAAAGTGGATGGATGACAATGTTTGGTTTTACACAGTAATCTATGCAGAACACTCTTGTCATAACTAGAGAGTGAATTAAGTCTCCCAAATGTGAAATGGCCCCTCATATTCAGGAGTTCACAGTTCACAACCTAAATTAACTGCATTGCTCTCTCAACTCCACATTGGAAAAAATACATTATACAGGCCACCTGGCTTGTGTCCAAGACCCTGCCTTTTTGTACGATGCCTTCTAGGCTGGCTAAATTTAAGAAGAGTTTTGCAGGGTCAAAAATTCCCCTCTGTAAGACTGTAAAGTAGGTGCCATCTAAAATGCAGACATCTATTTCAAGAGTGTGACCCTACCCATATGACCTGCCTACCTGCTCAAAAAGAGCCAGTGGAAGAATGCAATCCTCCTGAAGGTGCTTCTGAGAACAGGGAAGTTTCATTGCCATTCCCTTCTCAGGGACTGGATGCATTTCTAGAGCATGCTTAGTGCCCCCCTTACGAAGAAAGAAATGACACAGAGGTAACTCACAAGGCAGAGATGGATGTGAACAGGTATTTTACACATCTACTAGCAAGCCCACTCAGCCACACTGCCATTTATGACCTGAATTAAAAAAGACAGTCCCTCAAATTTCTCTGACTTGCTTCAGACATTGTCTGATATATCTGCTTTTAAAACAAGGGCTCTGCATCTTCACTCCGTGCAATTTTCCCACTGGCACACCTCTGCACAAAGGAGACACAAAAGGCTATGAAGTTAAGGTGGTACCAAGTGTTAGGCATAGCATGGGCAGTGTAAAAGTCAGACTCAGGGTAAGCTAAATATATCTAATTAAGTTCTTTATTTCTCACAGGGGAATGCAAGAGACATTTGAAAATCACTAGCAAAAGCATTTCATAAATGTTATCGGCTCTTGGCATTAACACTTTAAGTGAGGCTTCAGACACATACTTACTTTCCTAGCTTTGCCATTAAAAGTGACTTTTGTTACTACCAAAAGAAGATTAGCTCTCTGAAAAAATGTGTTGTTTGAAGGAGGTATTGCAGCTAGCAGCCTTAGACTTCATCTTGATGTCTTTAAAATCCTCTTACACTGAGATCAGCACACAGAAGATTATAACTGCATGGATACTTTTTTTTTTTTTTGGAGGAAGGAGGAAGAAACAATCAATGATAGTGGGTTTTAATGGAAAAGCTAGATTCTCAAATTCCTTGTAAGTTACATTACAATTGTACAATTAGAGGACCTGTAACTAAATGCAAAATTAATTCAGTTCCTAAACTATTTTCTCTAATTGAAATGGCAACTTACACCACAGAAGGGAAAAAAATTCTTACGGAATTCTGCACAACATTTTAAGGATAGAAAAACAGACTCTGCCATTTCTCTTCTTCTACACGTAGGAGTGATGCAACATTGGTGACTTTCTGCTAATAAAGAGAAGGGAATCAAGTAACAGCTGGGTGTCCTTATATAAATATAAATTTTAGGTCTAATCACTTAAGCTGAGTTTTTTATATCAAGGAGATAAATATGCATTGTTTTTAAAAGTAGTTTTTAAGACAATTATCATTTCAGATCTCATTTTAGCTTTGTGAGAATTGAGTAGGAAAGCAGCCCTCTACAATAGCCCTAATTTTCCAGTTATGGATTTTCTTTTCCAAATAATATGGGAGTTTCCATCTGAGACAACAGCTTTTAAAAGATGCCTGAAGCAGAGGACTGGAACAGGCCCACATACAGAAGAGTAAATCAATATCAAGATTTGGATATGCCAGACATACCACTCCCCTGTATAGTATAACTCCACTGTAACTAGTGGAGTTCCTCAGGGGTCGGTACTGGGACCAGTATTGTTCAGTGTATTTATTAATGACCTGGATAAGGGCATGAAGTGCACTGTCAGCAAGTTTGCTGACGACACCAAGCTGGGTGGAGTGGCTGACACACTGGAGAGTTGTGCTGCCGTTCAGAGAGACTTAGACAGGCTGAAGAGTTGGGCAGGGAGAAATTTAATGAAGTTCAACAGGGGCAAGTGCAGAGTCATGCACCTGGGAAAGAACAATCCCATGTATCAGTATAGGTTGGGGACTGACCTGCTGGAGAGCAGTGAAGGGGAGAGGAACTTGGGAGTCCTGGTGCATGGAAGGATGGTCACGAGCCAGCAGTGTGCTCTTGTGGCAAGGAAGGCCAATGCCATTCTGGGCTGTATTACAAGGGGTGTGGTTAGTAGGTCGAGGGAGGTTCTCCTTCCCCTCTACTCTGCCCTGGTAAGGCCTCATCTGGAGTATTGTGTCCAGCTCTGGGCCCTCCCAGCTCAAGAAGGACAGGGAACTGCTTGAGAGAGTCCAGTGCAGAGACACAAAAATGATTGAGGAAGTTGAACATCTTCCTTAGGAGGAGAAACTGAGGGAGCTGGGGCTTGTTAGCTTGGAGAGGAGGAGACTAAGGGGTGACCTTATTCATATTTATAAATATGTAAGGGGTGAGTGCCAGGAGGATGGAACCAAGCTCTTCTCAGTGATGCCCAGTGACAGGACAAGGGGCAATGGGTGGAAGTTGAGGCATAGGAGGTTCCATGTGAACCTGAGGAAGAATTTTTTCACTGGGAGGGTGACAGAGCATTGGAACCAGCTGCACAAGGAGGTTATGGAGTCTCCCTCTCGGGAGAGATTCAAGAACTGTCTGGATGCACTCCTGTATGATCTGTTCTAGGTGAACCTGCTCTGGCAGGGAGGCTGGACCAGATGATCTTTCGAGATCCCTTCCAGCCACTGACATTCTATGATTCTACTAGGCAACCATTCCCACTCCAGCATCCTGCCTGCCCATCCAGCTGTCCCTCAACACCACAAGACTGCCAGAATTGAGAGTTGACCATGGGACTGATTTACTAGGCCTGCAGAGTATTTTGTCATATGGTGACAAAGGTTGACAATTGCTCCAGCTGCTGCTGGCAGCCCATGCAAGAAGTTTGGAACTGCAGTGGCTCTTGATCTGGTTCTGATAGGTTTACCTCTGTTGTCTCTTGCAGAATTGTACCATTCTGAATAACAGCAAAATTAAGCCTACAAATGTCAAGCCTATAGAAGTCTAACAGCTAGTAAGTTGCAATACAACCCAGCTATGGGTTGTAGCAACTAGTAAAAGCCAGACTTGGGCCAATAAGGTAGGTTTGGTTCTTATTTACCCATTCTTCGAGGTGAATAAAACTGGTAACATCCTACCCTATCAAAATGGAACTTGTACATACACTGATACCATACTCACTTATAGCAAGAATCAGCTCTCGTCTCTGTGCAAATCCAATAAGTCTCTCTGAGTCCTTGGAAACCACTACTGGAAAGCCATTGTAGTCAGTCTCCTTGATGAGTGTCTCCACATCCTCCACCGTCATGCTGTCTTGCGTCAGAACAGACAGAGGAGCTTCCCCACGCCTTGGTCTCATAACATCTGTTGCCAGGGTTCGGTGGGTGAATTCATCCTTCACATCCAGAAACGGGTAACCATTTAGATGAATGTGAGCTTCATAGATCCCTTCTTTCCCAAAGGCATCTGCAACCCACTTGCTTGTGACAGCTGCAGCCATAAGAGGTACAATGTACTCCAGGCCTCCAGTTAGCTCAAACATAATCACCACCAGAGAAACTGTCATTCGGGTAACACCACCTGCCAACAAGGAAAGCAGTTAAGTTTCCCTGAGTGCTCTTGAACCTACTAAGAAAGCAATTTATATTCTTGAGTGTTTCATTCAAAAAGGCACAAGATTATTCATTATGAGTACTTTGCCTTTATACTTTGTTAAGCATCTGGGAGCTTATTTCACTGGAGAAAGAGATTTTTTTGTTTACTTCACTTTTCATTAAAAAAAAAAAAAAATTGAGTGAACTTGCTCAAGACAAAGAGGCTAACACTTAGAAGTAAATAATGGATGCTAAAAGACAGAGCTATCAAACCAGAAAACATATCAGAAGATAAACATACCAGAAGATTAGCTATACTGGACACCTGAGAAACTAAATCTGAATCCTCCCAAGAATCAGCTAAGTACCATAGAGCAGATAGGAGCACTGAGAGCTGGTCTTCGCACTGGTTTACCTAGCACAGTCATATTAAAAAGAAAGCTAAGCATTATCTTTGGGCAAGATATGGTTACAAAATCCTACATAAGGATAGTTTAGGGTCACTGCAAGAGTTATGTTACAACTTAACCCCTGTTTTTTGTTATCAGTATAACATACAGTTTGAACTGTACACAGCTTGGTTTGAGGCCAGGTAGGCATGCAGCTGTAGATGGGGTTGTAGCTGTGTTTTTCAATCTAGTCTTTCAGTATCAATTTCATAAGAAAGCTCCTTACTCCTTCAGTTTACATTAAAGGATAAAAATAATCACATAACTGCAGACAACTGTGGATGTACCACTGAATTATTAGGTAACATTTCTTTGCCTCTGTTCAAAAGGTAAATGTAATAAATCTGCTATTTTTATACCTCAAAATACAGCACCATTTTACATGATAGAAATCAAAAACAGTTCATTAAAAGATGCTTTTAATCTAGCAGTATGCAGGAAAATTCAATTGTTGATTATTTAACACAATGATCCGGATATGACTTCCATCTGAAGAATGCCTTAAATTTCTGACTCTGAAAAAGCAGAGAGCAGATACCAGAGTGTGGATCATTTACTCTGAGTGAGTCAGGTCTTGGGCTTAATAGCAAGCAGTGATCATTTCACTGTTTGTGTCACTATGCCATTAAAATCATTGCAGCTCGATTTGGACAAGGGAACATGACTGCCAACTAGCAGCTGGAATTTCACAGCAAAATGTATGTGTATCACCTATTTTATGTACATTAAGAACATTTATGAACAAGAGGAAGCACTTTACTCTTTTTGACAATAAGATTTATCCTAGGTTGTTTTTTTTTAAATTGCCTACACTGCTGTAGGTGTTCGCATCCAAAGGGGTGGTGCAGATTGCCTTTATAATCTCCGGAGAAAAACAAGCACTCCTGAGGCCAATTCGTCTGTTCATTTGCCTAGTTTTAGATGTTTATTACCAGATGAGACTAATCTTTCCAGTACCTCATTTTTCTGTTTTGACTGTGAAAGATATCAACACAGCAAGCTTAGATGTTGATGTCTATACTACAGACATTAAATTTAGACAAGCAAATCCCACCCTTCCTTCCCTTATAACAGATTATATAAATGATCCTGCTTTTCTCTTATGAGGCTCCAAAACTGAATTTTTTCCCAGCTCTTTCTTGAGTGCATCTTTCATTTCAAATCTACCCAATCATGCATTATGCCTCCCCACTATTATTTCATCGTCTAATGACAGTATTAACCACAATAACAACGACAAAAAAAAAAGGAGGTAGAACATACAAGGGGCATAGAAGGGGACAGATATGATCAGGCAAAAACATGTTCAGATGGTATGCTTACAACATTCCTGTTGCCTCTGTGACTAGAAATGTGATATCTGGGGTATTATTCAATAGTCTTGCTCTAATAGTTAACAGATTATTCCTGTTATATCCAATACATTCTATTGATTGAATGTAATCAGATACTGGCCTATGATCAAACTCAAAACCAAAATACAGTCCAGTTGACCATAGTGTGACACACAGCCAAAATAAGACACAGAATTTTTAACTCTGTGTAGCTTAAATTCTGGCCAGAACTATGAAGTTTGTCCCCTGCACTGAAAGAGCACAGTCTAAACAAAGAAGCAGATTTAATCCAGCTACAGCAGATTTCATTATGTTAAAGGAGAAAAAAAAAAAAAAAAACCACCAAGCAAAACCACTCTTTCTTGGAAATCTAACTTTACTTTTTTCTTCCCTTGTATGTGCTTTTTTGGCAGATTACAAGTAGTCATCATTGTTGACTGCAAGCTTCTCTGTTGCTGACTACCTGGCAGATCACTGGAGAGACCATTAGAGGAAGCTTCCCTTGCTTTAGCCCATCACATCTTAATTTCAACTTCTATAACTTCCAGAAATGCCAGCACAGTAGCCAACACAAACATAAAGCCCTCATAAACAACTCGTAGGTCCCCAAACATCAGTGGTATTCATGCACAAACCGATGACCAGCAGGTACTGTACCCAAGCAAGCTGCTGCTCCCACCATAGCATAAAGTCCCGGTGTGACACAGTCTGCCCCAGGTCTGCACCAGTTCCTGAAGATGATCCAGTCATGATGGTGATATGCCAGCTGCTCTACTCCAATCCCGACCATCCTGCCAGCCATGGCTCCAACTGCCATGCTGGGAATGAAAAGGCCTGAGGGGATCTTGAATGAAACACAGACATGTGAGTACCTTGACAAGAATAACTAGTAATGAACTTATTGATCAAATAATTTTTGCTATTAGCAGTAAGACAACCCAGTTTCCTTATTAAATGCCAGCTGAGAAGGCCATAGTCTTATGGCAGCCTACAATGGTGTTTCCGGTGTTATGTGATAGGTTTCTGCAGTGCCTGTTTTTGTGTGGCTATGTGTCTATTAATAGTTTTATAAAATATTGGAGCATTTTTTAAAGTAATTTTGAATCCTACCTGCTGCATCACACTGAATTTAATTGATAAACTGTGTTTCTGAATAACAGTACGCTTTTGAAGTCAAGATGCTCCTAATTCTGCCTTTATTGTTTTTTCAGCAGGGTGTCAGGAGATACTGATGGTTTCATCATGGATTGAGAATAAGTTTAACTGAAAAATAAGACTGTGATTTCGTCCTCTATCACATGGATCACTTTATAGTTTTATTACTACTTTTTCAGGCTAAATCAGAACAGATTTTAAGTTAAATGTCAAATGCACAATACAAATTCAGAGAAAGGAGGCTGTGTTCAGAGGCAGCTATTCTTCATCTCAGTTTGCTATGTATTTTCCATGAAACACTATAAATCATTAACTTGTCTGCTATGCAGACAAGTCTCCGATCACTAAAATACACTATTCACATGAGAAGGAAAAGGGTGGGGTGGAAATTACTTTGCCTTGGGTAAGTTGGAGAAAAAAATTCTGGAGAAGACAACTCAAATACATGGCAAGGGCTTGCATGTAGTTGTTGATGGTTTTAGAGAGGAAAGGCTGTTATGTCTTTTTAAATTCTGAAGACACACTTGGAGCTTCCTAGAGACCTAAAGTAACAACCTCAGTATGGCTCGGAGGCATTAGGGCTGGTAACTGGAAGTGCTATCTCCTCCACCACATAGTGTTAGTTTTGCACATACAGTTGGATTAGGTTGTCTAGATTAGACAGGTAAAGCTATTTCATCTGTTCTTCTACAGAACAGTTCAAAGTGTCAATAGATTCTAACAAAATTTAAATATATAGAATAAATACAGAACCACATATAAAATAAAGAACCAAAATCAGAAGTTTTTAGACAAATGAACAAGTATAACAACTGACTGACAGCCATAAATCAGTTTATGCAGTGAAGGGTATCTAATTTCAATTCCTCCTCTGAAATTATTAGACCTGCAATATCCAAGTGCTCTTAAACTCCTACTTGCTCTCCCTGCTCAGGAAATCAACAGGACTCAAGTCATTGGTTTTGAGTGACCTTCTACCACTCAGAAGATTTTTGTCATGGACAAAACACAAAAGAAAAAGAAAACTCAAACAACTTCCTATTATATTTCAGGTAAAAGTCCTAAAAGATGGATCTTCCTTCAAGTGCAATGTTTAAGAGAAAGCTGAGATGCTTTAGCTTTGAATGTGCTATAAAAAAACTGTATATAACTTGGGAAAACCTCCCATGTTTGCAGAAGTCAAATCCAGAACTAAATGCTCAGATAATGAGAGTTGTAGACAGACAGATAAGTGCTTTACATTGGCTCTAGCAATCAGATCTATAAAATTCACCACAAACAGCTTTAGACGTATTGAAAGCTTGGATAAATTGTTCTTGGGCTTTTCATCATCCATTTACAAGGAGTTGGAGGAGCAGAAGGAAAAAGTTTCAAAACCAAAATAATCAAATCATATATCAGTCAATTCTCCCATCATTCCCTATTTTTTCCAAGCTACAGTGCTTAAAAAATTAAAAACTAGAATGTTTCGGCTATTCTTAGGTTTTTTTGTGAGGTTTTAAATGTGTAAATCAGTGAATTTAAAGCTGTAACTTCCCTGAGCACAGCTACCTTGAGGCACATTAAGACATTAATCCAAGAAGACAAATAGTAAATAGTCCATATCCCTGTGAGAGCTGAAAGACAGCTGCAGGGAATCATCTTGAATTTTCTTATAGGCAACAGTGGATTTAAATTCCCACCCAGACTTCTTTTTCCCTTAATAAAACTGCAGATCACTGGAGAGTGGAAAAGCAGGGCTCATCCCTCTGCTGCAACACTGACACACAGATCAAGGTGCTGTTAGGCAGGTGAACCAGGAGGCGTCTCAACAACACCTGTGTGGCTGGGTGTAGGTCAGAGACACACAAGCCCTTCCAGATAGGCCACAGCTACTGACAGCAACTCATCTGTGCCTTGTGCTTGTATCAGCTTCTGACCCGTCCCTGATTTACCTTCATGCCGAACGTGAATATCGTGATGACAATTTTAAACACCAAAGCCAAGGCGAGCTGCCACATGGCTGTGTAGACTCCGGGGCCAGCAGGTCTGTCAGGAATGTCATCCACTGGTCGGGTCATGTTTGGGTCGTTGATATAGTCACAGAGCTGTGATGATTCAAGGGCACCACAATCGTTGAAGAGCTCTGAGATCAGCTCACTTGTGCTCCGTCGGGTGTAGGGGTTGGGGTAGGCGATGATGGCAGTGATAGCTGTTATCGCTATGACCTCCAGGACTGGGTATTTCCCAAGTCTGGTGGTTTTTCGCCTCCTGCACCAGGCAATGTTGCATCGAATAAAGAGGGTTCCCCATAGGCCACCAAAGACACCAAGCAGGATGAAGGGGAAGAGCTCAGCCATGTACCAAGGTGTGTGGTACTCCACATAGAACAAGACTAGACGGCTGTTTCCAAAAGGATTGATGGACCTCAGTGTGAAGGCAGCCACGAGAGCAGCAAAAAATGACCTCCAGAGGGTTTTCAGAGGAAAGTAGTAGCTGACCTAAAACAAAGCAGGGGTTGTAAACACTTTGCTGAGCGTGACAGGTGTTTGCTTCAATTGCCATTACTATGTGCTCCATTTGACTTTAGAGGGGGCCTTTGTTCTTACCACAGCCCAAACAGGTTTACAAAGGTAGCAGAAAAGGAATTTTCAGATAGGGAGCAACAACCAGCTAAAAGTCAACAAATCTAAACACAAAGTTACTGGCTAGAGATGATGACAAATGCTTGACAGCTTGGGCTATGCAGTAGCAAGCTGAAAGTTGGAGAAACCTGGGCACAGAGATACATTTCCAGAATGGATAATTTTGTTCGTTCCCAGAAGCCCAGTGCTCTTCTCCTCGAATTAGACTAAAACACCTGGCTACTTCTTATTACTAGAAATCAAATATTTTGGCTTCAGAAGAAAAGTAAGTAGATAAATATGTGAAAAATAAGGAAGAATCTTGGGGAAAAGGTATCAAATGAAAATATATTTATTGAAGTGAGTCAACTGCTAGGTCTCACCTCTTCCAGACTGAAAAGCACTCCTCCGATTGGAGCCCCAAAGGCAACAGAAACTCCTGCGGCAGCTGCAGCCGAAAGCACCTACAAAGCAAATATTTACATACAAGGCATGAGTATTTTGGAACGCTGAGTATCCAGACAGGGAAGTCAAAGATGATGTGAGCCAACCTCACCTCTCTTCTCTTGCCTTCATTCTTGCTGTACTTTGAGAAGAGGCTGCTGAAGAAGTTTCCACAGCAACAGGCCACGTGGACTAATGGCCCCTCTTTCCCAAGGCTGAGGCCTGAAGATACCACCAGAACCAAGGTGACTGTTTTGATTAAAAGTGTCCACTTTCCCAGGTAGCCCCTAATAATGAACCCACTCAAGATGGTTTTTATCTGGAAAGCAGGAAGAACACATTTAAGAGCTGAAGAAACCTTGTCTACTCTGAACTTGCAAAATGGAGTTAAAACACCATGGGAGTTACAAACTTGCAGACTGCTTGAAAAGAGACAGTAATGGAGAGAAAGAAACCATAGGTAAGGCAACTTTCCCAGTGATATATCTGAGCAGGGGTTAAGCAGACCACACTTTTGCTGTTGTTATGGGTGGTCCCCTGTGTTGGTAAGGAGCCTCACAGAGATCAATGGAAATATGAAACCCTTGTGTATCTCTTTTTCTTACTAGACTTGGCTTTAATAAACCAGCAAATAAACAACCACAGACCTTTGCCAGTTAAAGTAAGGGAAAAAAAGTTCTGAATATTTGGAAAGGCTATTCTATAAAAGCATGCCAGGGTTATTAGAAGAGAAAGTCCAAAAGGTTTTATTTCTGCACATGTTCTCTTAATTTTGGATGTGAGTGGCTAGAGTAGAGCACAATACACATGCATGATACACAGGCTGCAGGGTGGAATTTGGTTTGGATTCCAGCCCTGGGAATGGACTGGAGCTGAGCATCACCTCAGGTGAGAGATTTACCACTTGGAAATTAGATTTACAGTTAATTATGAAAACTTTTTTAAAAACACAGATAAATCAAATATGTAGCAAACACACACATGTAACTACTTTGAAATACGGAAATTATTTAAATATTTCAAAGTATTTGTGCTTGGGTTTTTTTCCCTAATTGTCTATTAAACATTTGGATGCTTCTAGAGATGAAGAAAAGAGGTATGCCAAGATTTGTAAAATCTGGGCTGTCGATTCTGTCAGATTCCTAATACTCCAAGCAGTTCTACAGCACTTTGAATAAAAGACTGTCTTGATTTAAAAAATTTTGAGCAGCTTTGCTGCTTAAATTACACAGTTCCTCATTCTAACAGCTGAAATGCAGGCTGAGGCTCAACACATAAAATGCTGAAAACCAAGCAGAGACTTTGGCTGCCATAATGCTGACATTGCATACAAGGACACAATTTGCAGAATATGGACACCAGATACTTTTTTCTTTCAGGCATCCCAACTGACGTGTATTTCACATCTTCAGTAACTTTTAGGAAACCTTAGCTTTGTTGTTCTTTTTTTTTGTTTTTTTCAATTTACTTTGGTTTATTTAAAGCCTATCCTAGAAAATTACCAGTTTTGTAACTGGCCCAAACAATTTAATCCAAGGGAATTTCTGTACAATCCTCTAACATGTGTGTGTGTCTTGGCCATAAAAAGGTAGGAGTCCATAAAGTGATGACTGAGAGCCACTGATTTTTTACTTCAGCTCTGTCAATGAAGAAGTATGTACATTAAGCTGTCACAGTGGCCTTTGGACATTTTCTACTACAAAAAAAAATTTGGATGAGCACTATAATGGCATGTTAGACAAAGGAATTAAAGTAGATGAAATGGAAAGACAATCATCTTGTTCCTGTGCTATCTCATAGTACAGTTCTCGAATGGGAAAAGGTGGCAAATTACTATTTGATTTGTTTAGAATTCAGATATTCACCCACAAGGAGAAACTTACCTCTGGGATTCCAGAGCCACAGGCATAGGGAGCAAACACTCTGACCAGGGAGACTGCCAGGAAAGCAAAACATAGAGCCCACATAATGTATAGAAAATAGTTTAGAATGTAAGCACTTGCACCCTAGAAAAATAACAGTAACAAACATTGTTAGACAAACGCAGGTTGGCAAATCTCACACTTCTACCAGGGATCATGATGGCATGGAGCATGATCTTTTCATTTACTTGCTAGCTGCTGGTTTTCCTCAGGAAGGACTCCTAACTTTATATCTATTCAGATACTATTTATTTGACATATTTTAGATACTGACATTATAGAATCATAGAATGGTAAGGTTAGAAGGGACCTCAAAGATCATCTAGTTCCAAGCCCCTGCCATAGGCAGGGACACCTCCCATTAGTACAGGTCAGTCAAGGCCTCGTCCAACCTGGCCTTGAACACCTCCAGGGAGGAGCAGCCACAACCTCCCTGGGCAGCCTGTGGCAGTGTTTCACCACCCTCACTGTAAATAACTTCTTCCTAACATCTAGTTTAAATCTCCCCTCTGCCAGTTTAAACCCATTACCCCTCGTCCTGTCATTACAAGTCCTTATAAATAGTCTCTCCCCAGCCTTTCTGTAGGCCCCCTTCAGATATTGGAAGGCCACTACATCTTTTCAAATGATATCTCGTCAGTTCGGGTCACAAATGGGGAGGATAAACAATAAACAAACCCCTCCTTTCTATATGATGCTATCAATGATAGGGTTGAAAATTATTTGAAAACACAACAGCTTGCCAGATCCCATCCAGACACATTTCAGTCCTTTTTCCCCCCTGATATTTTAAAAGCATTACAGTCTTTTAAATAAGATGTTTCTTCAAACTGAATAGCTTTACTGATAGAACAGAAATGCTAGTAATATTAGCTACGAATGACTGCACAGTGCCATAGTGAAAGCACAGTATGGAGTAACCCTCAAGCTTTCCAACCTGTCTCCAATGGTCAACTCAAAACCATTCCCTCTTCACAATTTTTTTAAGATTAATTTCAAAAACCTCACCTACAGAGACAAAAGAGAATATAGTCAGAGGCATCAAAATGAGTTTAAGACTTTGAAAAATGCCCTCTACCATCATGACACTACAAAATTAAAAACAAGATGAACCTTGCTGCATGAGTTGGTATGACTCCTTCACCTCTAAGTGAACTCTTCCTACTGGATGCAATCCCAGCTGCTCAGGAACATTGGAGTTCCTGCATTTGCTCTGCAGGACAGCAGCCTGGATATCAACATTATGATCAATCAAATAGGAAAACAGGCATTAACCAGTTGTATTGTGTATTTAGTCAAGACCAGTTTCCAGTCATAAAAACCTAGAGCTGAGAAGTCTCCCTGTTTGTAAGCCTGCAAGAAATCAACCTTTAATGCCACAGATGCTTGCTAACCTGATTTTCCAAGTCTCTGTCCAATTGAAAAGACAGTAAGGAAAACACTTACAGTAAGCTTTATGAATATACCTGAGAGAAGGGCAATTTGTTACGATCCTCTTGTTCTTGCTGAAGTTAGCAATTGGCTTTGGCCATCACAGCAGCAGAGCAATATGATGGCATCCCCCAATACCCTGAGACTAAGCAGTAGTGAATCCCACACTTACAGTGATTGACATCTGTCTGTAATAACCATGGATCTTTGTTGCTACAGCTGAAGACAGTCTCATGAATGTCTTCTCCTAGTGCTTTCAATTACAAACAGCTATGACAATATTTACTCTCCCTCTAGAGAAAACTCTGGATATGTTGCCCCAGGGCGAAATTCTCTTGTCAGTGTGAACCTGGAATAACTCCAAAGCAGACCAACACCGATACAAAAATTTGGCTCCGCGATAGTGAGCAAAAGCTGTAGTTTTGCTTTTAAATTCACTGGAGTCAAATTGTCTTTGTTTCTTTTTCCTTATTCTTCTTCTTTTACATCTCAAAAGTCATATGAAACCTGTGTCAGCTTGTTACTGCAGTCACACATACACCTACAGCACTGTGGCAGGATGCCACAAGAGTCTATATGGCCAGTTCAGTCTTATCCCTCAGGATAACTTCCATTGTTACATTTTCCAGATATCTGGCATTCTGAAGGTCCAACTGCAGCAGCTTATAATAATAAGAAAACCTTTGGGAAGTGAAGCAGTAGTAATTCAGTATTCACTTCTCATTCATTACATGCAATTACTAAAGCCCTGAATCACTAAAAGTTTTAAGCCTGTACACTGGAATCAGAAACTGAAAAGCTCATCAACAGAGGTGATCCTGCTAAAGCCTTTTCCACAAGTGGAATTGAAGGGTTCATCTTGGCAGAAATAGTAATAAAGCAAGTATGGGAACTGAGCAAACACTTGTATTTTAGTTTGCAAGACCAAGCAATACTTTCAGATCTGATGTTAGTCCAGTTCAAGAACAAATGGAAGACACTGAAAACAACCCTCACAAACTCAGAATCCTGAAGTAAACCACATCCCTCAGGATGCCACACAGTGCTTGTTTTCTTCAGAGGCCGAAAGCTCTACTCTGACTCGATTGGCTCACAGTTTGCAGACTCCCTCCTGTGGACGTTACAGCAATATCTCTCCTCAAGACTAAAATTCAAACATGCAAAACCGGGAAGAGCATTCCAGGTACAGAGGAGCTTCCTCACCTGAAGGTCTCAGTTTCATTGCTGGAGATCAAGAAACCCTGGGATGGCAATCCAGTCAATTGCTGGATCCAGTGTCACGAGCCACAGAAGACACCAGGTCCTTCCCTCTACCCTGGATAAGTGTAATGCATCAAAAACAGGCTTCTCAGCTCTGGTGGGCTAGAATTTGGACTAAGATGGATCTTCAAATCCGGAAACCCTGGGTCACCAGATACTGGCTAGACATCTAGCTGAAGTGAGTGGCATCTGATGTGCTTTAACATATCCACTCCTCCAGTAAATTTCAGGTTTTGAAACTCTCTCACATCAAAAAAACTCTTCACCGGCTCATTGGAAGGAGCTCAGGGTCAGAGGGATGAAGGATATAATTGACCAACAAAATACTAATTAGGGAAGAAAACATAGTCTGGTATGTATCTGATGTACTATTATGCTTTCCATAATAATTTTTTATCAAGATTCTGGGCTCATTTTATGGAAGAACTAGAATTAAAAAACATTTTTCAAGAGATGCCCTAGGAAAAATCACAATTCTCAATGAGAACGTACATACAGGGTTTATCACAGACATAAATCAGCAAAACCACAAGGAAGAGCTCATCTAAATCTTGGTCTTCAAAATGTCAAACTCAGTTGTCTATGATGAGAAGGAATCACAGCCATGCATAAAAAAGAAGACATGTCTGACTGGAGTACCTTCAGGGAAACTGTTCCAAATATTTTTTGCCTAAAATGAGCTTCCAAGTAGTCCTGTGCACTGCTGTTTTATGGGGCTATTATGAAAATGTCAGGCACAAAGTAAGGCAACATACCGAAAAAAAAATAAGAAAGAAAAAGAAAAAAGTAAAATTATCAAGAAAGTCAGATTCATAGAAACATAGGAATGGTCTGGGTTGGAAGGGACACCCAAAGCTCAGCTAGTCCAACCCCTTCTGCAGTAAGCAGGGGCATTCTCAATGAGATCAGTCAAAATCAGTGTATTTTCATCCCTCCTAGAATCCCCTACAGCTACAGGAATCATCAACATTTGTCCATATGGTAAGTCTTTTGTTACTAAATAGAATTTTTACTTTCCATAGTCACATTTTTGTTTGGTTTTCAATATAACAGTAATAGACAGTGACATTATTAATATTTACTGCATCCATCAGGCTCTGGCAGCCAGAAGCCCACAGGTCTCGGAGGTCTGTTAAGAGGTTTGCATTGAGAATAGGCCTAAAACTAAGCCAAGATTTTTGTCCACTGTGATGGTACACTAGGGTGGGAGAAGCCAAATTTGGATACAAAAAAAGAAGTTTCACAGTGCTCACCTAGCTGATTTTGAGGTGAAAGCAATAGATTTTCTCAACTATATGCTCATTTTGTATATTCCAGCTTTTCAGAGTACCAGCATGTCAAACACATGCACTGGATTTCCAATTCACATAACAATTTTAACAGTCTCCTCTTTTTTTCCCCTTCCGACCTCTTTTTTTTTTTTTTTACTTCCTTAAATTACATCATCCCCAGTTCAGAAGCTTTACACTAGGATAATATTTCTTCACTGTTACAAAGATACAATCACCCAAATCATCCGTTGATGAATCACAGAATCATAGAATGGTAAGGTTGGAAGAGACTTCAAGGATCATCTAGTTCCAACCCCCTGCCATAGGCAGGGACACTTCCCACTAGTACAGGTCACTCAAGGCCTCCTCCAACCTGGCCTTGAACACCTCCAGGGAGGGAGCAACCACACCCTCCCTGGGCAACCTGTTCCAGTGTCTCACCACCCTCACTGTAAAGAACTTCATCCTGACATCCAGTCTAAATCTCCCCTCTGCCAGTTTAAACCCATTGCCCCTTGTCCTGTCATTGCAAGACTTTGTAAATAGTCCCTCCCCAGCCTTCCTGTGGGCCCCCTTCAGATATTGGAAGGCTGAAGATGAAGATCAGTGTGAATCTAGTAAACCTCTGGCAAAAGGAAGCTTGGCATTCTGGGCTGGCAACTGTGCAGAGAGATTTTTTGCCTGCTATTAAATGGTGGGAATATTCAAGAAGAGTGAGCACCCCACTAGTTTCACTATGGTACATTAGAATTCTGGAAATATGTTCTATATATATTCACAGACACTTCAACCCAGTGCTGCTTCTACTGTAAACCTAAAGGGGCACTGAGGGAAACATGAATGACAAACAACATGGTAATGAAGGTGCCCTCAAACACTTTCTGCAAGACCAGGCTACCTTCACAGTGGGAGAAGATCTGAGACGATCTCTCCAAATCACCCATATTTTAATTGCCTGGCTGGAGATGACTCATCCCATAAAAGCATATATTTTCTTCTGCTACTATTGACCAAATTGCATTACCAGATTTTTTTTTTTTAAATCCTTTTACATATTTAAGCCAGTTCTCTTCAAAGCCACATTCATTCCATCTCTATGCCAGATTCAATTTTTGTCATATTCAAGTCACCTGCAAAAATGGGGGAAGGAATTCAAGACAATAATTCTGCCCAAGGACTTGAGTTGTGAAGGGATCAATATTCTTCAATACACTGAATAGCTTAAGATTGAAAATAAGGTGTGTCCTTTCTTTTTTTTTTTTTTTTTTTTTTNTTTTTTTTTTTTTTACAGAAGCATCATCTGTTAAAAGGAACATAGAAAGGTTTCTTTTCATTGTCTTCAAAATGAAGCTTGCACCTGCTTTTCTTTGAAATAGCACTCTTTAAAATTACTACATTTTTTGGGGGTGGGGAAAAAGTATCTAGAAGAAAAAGAATTAAGGACACATTTTATGTCAGTCCAGACCTGGACCAGTCCCCTTCCTGTCTTCTTTCCCTGCAAATCTTTCACTTCAGCCCATTATGTCCCCAGCTTCTGGTGCTAGCTAAATATTTATCTGTCTGATAGGGAAACTAATCGCAAAGGTATAACAAGCATTCTTATGCAGCTCCCATGACTACTCATGGCATTTTAATACAAAAAAAAAAAACCCTAAACCACCACCATTTGCAATCTTGAAAATTTCCTCTTAAATGTATTTGTCAGGTGTCATCTTTTCTGTCCCAGAGATTGTTTTTTAAGTTTTTCAAATGGATAGCAGCTCAGTTCCCCTTGTGATTAGGAGCGTTTTCAAATATTTTTGATTAATACAGATAAAAAGAGAGAGCGAGAACTCAGTTTTCCAGTTTCCAGCACACTCAACACTAAAACAATGAGACCTTTCCCAAGTTAAGCAGACATTGCTTATGAAAGGTCTTTTTTTTTTTTTTTTTTTGTCTTTCAGCATGTCAGTTCATTTTTTTTCCTTTCAGAGAAACTCTCTGGAGGGAACATTAGCAAGTATAAAAAAGGTCATTCCCTGGCCTGCTGTGATCCCAGCTTAATCAGGTCTTCCCTACCTCAGACTGGCTTACAAGAAGTTCAGACCATTTCTGCCACTGGGGACATTTGTCCCTGTCATCGAATGTAGTTTCATTAGATGTCCAGCAGCACTGCTCGTGGCTGTACCAGAAGGCAGACAGGCAGACACCCTCTTTCAGGTCTGTCATCCAATCCACAGCTAAATCTATCACTCCAGCTAACGTGCCTGGGAAAAGAAATGCAGAAAAAGAAACCGTGGCATTAAAAAATATCAAGTTGCAAGGAAAATAAGCATCTAATTATAGTATCAGCAAAAAAAAAAAAACAAAACAGTATGATTTGCAGAAGCAGCTGCAGTGTAAGCACGAATATACCAAAGAATGCAATGCAATAATGAGTTAGCAAAGGAACAGCTATGCTAGCTTGCTCTTGGGCCTTCTCTCATAAGCTTACATGTTAAATATTGTCATTCTCATACTGACTGATTGCCCAACAGAGATACCATAAACGATGTAGGGCTTGATCGTGCAATCTGTCCCAGCACCACTTGACTGAGACAAGGATGCAGGGTCTCTATATGCATACTAAGGCAGCAGTCTCAAATCACACTGTCAGGGTAGGGGAAGAGGAGAAGGTGTATGTTTTCCTATAGCCTTTACTGGTCCCAAGGCCACAAGCTTTTTGAAGGATAATTTCAGTACAGAAACAATACAGATGCCAAATCCTGACTTGTGGCCTTAACAGAATCGGGCTCTCCATGTGTGCATTCATTACCAATCCAAACACGCAGAGCAAAATTATTTTTCAAACTCTTCCTGTACCAAACTAATCTTGACTTCAGTTTTCCTCCAGTAATTGCACGGAGCTACAGTGACACCCGGTGGCCGCCAGACACAGACACAAGTAAACTTGCTGTGGCCAGACAAGAAATAAAACCCACCAAAAAAACTGCTTTTCTAGGGCATTTACTCAGCAGCAATAGCAACCTGCCCCAGCAGCTGCTGAGCAGGTGTGCCCTCACAAAGGCAACACCAGCAGGAATGGGGAGGCTGGGAGCAGCCAGAATACAGGAAGGCAGACCTGTGTTTGGCCTCTCTGTCCAAGGTTTCTGGAAAGCAAACCATCAACTGACATAAGAGTCACGTAAACTTTTCCAAACCCCTCTCAGATACAATGGAAACTAGAAGTCAGCATTATTTTTATAAGTAATCATTAAAACAATTTCAGGAAAACAGATTTAAACAGAATATAATGGTACATTTCAGTAGGAGTAAAACACTGGGGGGGAATGCTGTGAAAAATCCAAAATGGTTTGGTTTTATGTTTCCAAAACGTTTAGTTTTCTGGCTCCTGCTAAGAATGCAATTACACGAAGCAGAGGTGGGGGCTGCTCTCTTTTCCCCTACCAGCTGGGGCAAACAGGTGGGCTCAAGATCTGCTTTATTTGACCTGGAAGTAATTTTCTGCTTTTCATTTTTGTTGAAATTAGGGGTGGAAAAAATAATTCAGGCATATGCAGCTTGTTTCTCATTCTACAGAATGGAAATAAACCACCAATGTTCACAGAGCCTTACACATAAGTACATCTTCTCAATCCTTTAAGGATACTTGTCCCCACACTGAGAAGCAATGTTGACTAGGGCAGCAGTGAAGAATTTTTATTGCACGGGAATAATCTGAAGAACTGTACAGATACACTAGACAAAAATCACATGCAGTTCCATGTCCTTCCTGTAATGAACCATATTCTTAGATGATGATAAATCACTGTGCTGCTCGTTATGCAGCATGCACAGCTTACTGAGTTCTGCAGTAAACTCTAACTCCTCCAATTTTTCTGCAAGTTTCCACACAAAGGAATCCTCATCCCTTGGGCAGCAGCACCAAGTGCCGTGTCTCTTGATGGACTTTCGTAATTCCTGCAGTTACTCCAATCTTCAAGGCTCACTTTACATTGAACTAGGAAGCTGAGTATTAATGATACCTAGCAACAGGTGCAAAGGAAGGCAGGCTGCTGAATGTCTCTCCCTAATGAAGTTCATGAACAGAGTGAGGAACGTTCAGCTCTCTAGTACAAGCTTACATGCAACCCACTACCTCTAGGAAAATATGCTTAATTATGCAGCTGATCTAATCCCTTTTGCCAAGTGTTTTAGCAACCACATAAGGAGGACTATGTTGCATGCAATTTACTACATGTGCTTTCCATAGAAGAAAATCATGAGAGGGGAGGGCCAGAACTTACAGGATGCTTTGTGAGACACGTGACCAAGACTTGAAGTTTTCCAAGTTTTGAATCTTTGCAACTTTAAGTGAAACTAATGGAAGTGGCAGATTGTTCTGTATCTCAGAAGGTCAAGCCTTTAATTTCTTGAGTTTATCGTGTAAACACAACACCATAATAGAGCACCAGTTCAGCTCTACTTCTCCCATCAAAGGAGCTGAATTTGTTCCCTGTTCTACATAACCTCCTGTGCAAAATGAAAATCAATGAAGCACTCCGAAGTCAGGAAATGCTGAATTTTATTTTAGATATTACCCTTTTAACTCTCTCCTTTTCCTTTGGTTGATGATGACCAATACATATCCTTTACAGCACCCTAATGATGATGATTAAAATGTTTTAAAAATTTGCTCCTCCGGTAAATTTCAGGTTTTGAAGCTCTCTTTCTCTCACATTATAAAAAAATCTCTTCTCCTGCTCTNACACACACACATATACTGCAGAAGAGTACTGGGCCAACTATTTCCTTTCATGAAGACCTTGCCTTCCTCTTGCTTACTCTTTTCCCAAATTTATAGAATCGTAGAATCATAGAATGGTAAGGTTGGAAGGGACCTCAAGGATCACCTAGTTCCAAACCCCTGCCATAGGCAGGGACACCTCCCACTNGTCTCTCCCTAATGAAGTTCATGAACAGAGTGAGGAACGTTCAGCTCTCTAGTACAAGCTTACATGCAACCCACTACCTCTAGGAAAATATGCTTAATTATGCAGCTGATCTAATCCCTTTTGCCAAGTGTTTTAGCAACCACATAAGGAGGACTATGTTGCATGCAATTTACTACATGTGCTTTCCATAGAAGAAAATCATGAGAGGGGAGGGCCAGAACTTACAGGATGCTTTGTGAGACACGTGACCAAGACTTGAAGTTTTCCAAGTTTTGAATCTTTGCAACTTTAAGTGAAACTAATGGAAGTGGCAGATTGTTCTGTATCTCAGAAGGTCAAGCCTTTAATTTCTTGAGTTTATCGTGTAAACACAACACCATAATAGAGCACCAGTTCAGCTCTACTTCTCCCATCAAAGGAGCTGAATTTGTTCCCTGTTCTACATAACCTCCTGTGCAAAATGAAAATCAATGAAGCACTCCGAAGTCAGGAAATGCTGAATTTTATTTTAGATATTACCCTTTTAACTCTCTCCTTTTCCTTTGGTTGATGATGACCAATACATATCCTTTACAGCACCCTAATGATGATGATTAAAATGTTTTAAAAATTTGCTCCTCCGGTAAATTTCAGGTTTTGAAGCTCTCTTTCTCTCACATTATAAAAAAATCTCTTCTCCTGCTCTTTGGAAGGAGCTCAGGGTCAGAGGGATGAAGGATTTAACTGACCTACAAAACACTAAGTAGGGAAGAAAATATAGTCTGGTATGTATCTGATATACTACTATAATTTCCACAATAATTTTTATCAAGACTGTGGGCTCATTGTGTGGGAAAACTAGAATTAAAAAACATTTTTCAAGAGATGCCCTAGGAAACATCACATTCTCAGTGACAACATGCATGCAGTGTTTATTGCAGACATAAATCAGGAAAACCAAAGGAAGAACTGACTCGCAGCTCACCCTCAACTTCCATTCCCAAACTGGACATACTAGCATTAGAGTTTATCAGAGGTCAGCAGCTCTGGGTTTCAACAGCCTTGAGGATCTCAGCATGAAGTTTCATTGCAAAGTGGAACTGAAACAAACCTTCTGGAATATTTTTACTAAAATGAGATTGTGTGAGTGTATACCTCATTCTCTGCATGAGTGAGGAGACTCCTGACCTCACTAGAGCCTTCAATGGCTTGCTCTAACTTTATTTACAAACAGAATTCTCCATCCCAGATGAAGTCAACCCTGGCCTTCAGACAGGGTTCAGCAGCCCTGGCAGTACGCACTGTATCAGACTGTCTTCCCACTTCATTCTTCCATCAAAGCCACGTGGAAATTGTGAAAATTCACATAATGCTTTGACTGAGCAGCACGATACAAGACCACCCTGACATCACTGGAAAAGCATAAAAAAATGTCAGCTACTTCAGCTTGGTAAAAGAAGCATCGCTTTCCAAGTTGGAAGATGTGCTAAACTGAGCAGAAGACAGGAGCAATTCAAGAAACTAATGAATTTGCCATCTGAGTTTGCAAAGGCTGTTAAATATATAATGTCTGTCTGGCCTGGGAGCAGACCCAAAACTGAGTCTGAATCTGTATTTTCCTTTCATGCATGTATAGAGAAGATAACCCAGTGGATATAGCAATTTACAAAGCTCCCCCTGAGTGTCCACAACGAATATATCTCCCATATCATCATAAGTTACTTGCAAAATTAAAGTAAGTGAAGATGCGAAAAAAAATAAATCCTACCAATAAAGTTTACTTCTGCGAATAAAGGATTCAGAAAGCCAAAGCAGCCCATTGAGTGTAAAGTACTCAGCTGTGTATTTCCAAAAGCAATAGAAAAATCCCTCTGCTGCTGAATAACATTTTTTCTAGGTCAGCCCTCAGCAGGAGACTTTGCAAGTGGGTATTTTTGTTAGTGTTTATAAGTGCATGGAAGCATAGCTGTCTTTTTAGCTTGAAACATCAGCGGAGAAAGAATGAAATAAAAAGAGAAGCAGATGGCACTGAAGGAAACTTGGTTGAGATGGTTTCAGGCATGACTGTAACACTAACATGCACATACCTGCCAGTAGTCCTATCAAAAGCATTACAACCCATCCTGACCAGGCATCCAGTAAACTCTTGATGAACTCCCATATGGACTCTTTACTTTTGCTCGTAATCTGAAATTAAACATATATAGAGACACGTTGCCAGTTCAGGCTGACACAGGCTTTTTGGTGTATTTTTTAGGTAAAAAATATTTAGCCTCCAAGAAGGTATATGCAATTTCTCTTCTCCGCCCCGCCCAGTCCCAATAATCTTTTGGAGAAGGTCTGCAGATTAAGTTGCCAGAAGCTCTTTCACATTTACAGAGTGTCATGGTTTGAGGGGTCCCAGGTTATTCCAGGCTCCCTAAAAATCTAAGAGACAAGACCCATCCCAGCAGACGCATTGGTCTCCCCCGGATATCATAATTACGTTATTCGATCCCATCATCCTGCAAACGCTTCCAAAGCAAGCAGCAAGGTCACTTTGTTCTCTTTTCTCTCTTCTCCCTTCAACTCTCCAGAGGGATCCTTATCTGGTAACTGTGCAGGAGTACCCTGTGGTAAGCCATGGCCTCCAAGGCCACGGGCCACAGTGAATCTGGCCTGCTTGGGCCTAATGAGAGACAATGGGGGACGGAAGAAAATGAGCACTGGAGTTTTGATGATTTAAGTTTAAGTAAACTTAAGCAAACTAAAGGGGAAAGGTTTTGGGGGAATTCCCACGTATCCTGTATCTGTATTAAGTGTTAAGGATTCATGTATGCTGTATCTTTTCCTGCGTATTTTTAAATACAACCTTTCTGTATTTTCTTCTCCAATTCAGCGACAGCATTATTATTTTACTGCCCTTTTTCCCTAGAAAAAGAGTAAAGTAAGATAACCTCAGTCTGTCACGTCCTTACACAAAAAAAACCTATGACACACACGCCATACTACATCCATCTTTTTGGAACTCCTCCTCAAGTCATACAATAAGGTAGGAAGCAACAGCTTTGGAGAACTGCTTGTTTTGGTCACCACAGTGATGGTTGTAGCCCCAGGACTGCGATGCACCAGAGGCGGACACCCTTACCTTTCTGTGTCGGTCGGTGTCGCGTGATTTCTCCCGCAGCCAGTCGATTGTGTGGAAATCTTCGTAAGTTCCAACATCGGGGAAAGGCTCATCCAGAAAATCCATCAGGTTACCAGAACCATTCATGTCTCCTGCATTGACCATATTAGGATCTGTACGTAGAGAAAAAGTGTCAATAAATCAATGCGGCTTTGCCAGAAATGTCAGAACCAAGTTTTCCAAAATCCCTCCACAAACCAGAGAGTCAAGAGAGTACAAGTCAGCAGTCCTGGTGGTACTTACTGAAATCTACATATTGCCACTAGAAAACATATTTTGCCGAAGACTACTTCAACATCTTAGCAAACCCTAAAAAGCACAGTGCATTTCTACATCACTCAAGAAAGCATTGCTCCAAAGAGTGATTAGTCCTGTTCATCCTAAATCAGGTGTCTGGGAAATGAGGTCTTCCAGAGAGTACCCAGGTTTTGTAATCTGAAATGGTAAACCTAACAAAGGAAAAACAAACAAACAAAATGAAAATGCCTAAGAAAAAA